>PJEN01001321.1:119653-268105 GCA_004024605.1 Pteronura brasiliensis | reverse complement strand
CGATATCAGCCACAGCAACTTCTTTCAAGATATGTCTCCAAAGGCAAAGGAAACAAAAGCGAAAATGAACTTTTGGGACTTCATCAAGATCAAAAGCTTCTGCACAGCAAAGGAAACAGTCAAGAAAACAAAGAGGCAACCCACGGAATGGGAGAAGATATTTGCAAATGACAGTACAGACAAAAGGTTGATATCCAGGGTCTATAAAGAACTTCTCAAACTCAACACTCACAAAACTGATAATCATATCAAAAAATGGGCAGAAGATATGAACAGACACTTCTCCAATGAAGACATACAAATGGCTATCAGACACATGAAAAAATGTTCATCATCACTAGCCATCAGGGAGATTCAAATTAAAACCACATTGAGGTGAACCATGAGAGACTATGGACTCTGAAAAACAATCTGAGGTTTTTGAAGGGGCGGAGGGAGGTGGGAGGTTGGGGGAACCAGGTGGTGGGTATTGGAGAGGGCACAGATTGCATGGAGCACTGGGTGTGGTACAAAAACAAGGAATACTGTTATACTGAAAAAAAAAATTTTTTTTAAATTAAAAAAACCCACATTGAGAGACCACCTTACACCAGTGAGAATGGCCAAAATTAACAAGACAGGAAACAACATGTGTTGGAGGGGATGTGGAGAAAGGGGAACCCTCTTACACTGTTGGTGGGAATGCAAGTTGGTGAAGCCTCTTTGGAGAACAGTGTGGAGATTCCTCAAGAAATTAAAAATAGAGCTTCCCTATGACCCTGCCATTGCACTACTGGGTATTTACCCCAAAGATACAGATGGAGTGAAAAGAAGGGCCATCTGTACCCCAATGTTTATAGCAGCAATGGCCATGGTCGCCAAACTGTGGAAAGAACCAAGATGCCCTTCAAGGGACGAATGGATAAAGAAGATGTGGTCCATATACACTATGGAGTATTATGCGTCCATCAGAAAGGATGAATACCCAACTTTTGTAGCAACATGGATGGGATTGGAAGAGATTATGCTGAGTGAAATAAGTCAAGCAGAGAGAGTCAGTTGTGATATGGTTTCACTTATTTGTGGAGCATAACAAATAGCATGGAGGACATGGGGAGAGGGAGAGGAGACGGGAGTTGAGGGAAATTGGAAGGGGAGATGAACCATGAGAGACTATGGACTCTGAAAATCAATCTGAGGGATTTGAAGCGGCGGGGGGGTGGGAGGTTGGGGGAACCAGGTGGTGGGTATTGGGGAGGGCACGGATTGCATGGAGCACTGGGTGTGGTGCAAAAACAGTGAATACTGTTATGCTGAAAAGAAATTTTTTTAAAAATTGGGAAAAAAAAAAGAATGAAAGAGAAGAAAAACTTCAGCCATGGCTTTGGGTCTATGAGCCTTAGAACAACCGCTGTGCCGAGTCTGTGAAACCCACAGCACTTTCCACCTGCTTCACTCCATCCTTCTGCACTTCTGAGGCCTCAGGGAAAGGTGTGGAAACCCAGCTCGCACAGGACTGCCATTCCTGAAGCCGTCTACAGGGTTCACCCAGCATGGAGCGTGGCCTGGCTTGTCAGTTTAACGGTCCTATTTGCTCCTTTCCTCCGCGGGCGTCTGAGCCCCTGTCAAGTGTGCAGCCGGACCTCACATTTTGTTGGTACTTTTCCCCTCCCCCACCCTACGCTTCGAGTCCACTGCCTTGAAACAAACAACTATCCTGAACAGGACTGTATTCCTTTACAGGGGAAATGCCTGCAGACCAGCTGGTTCTGCCACACTAGCAGCTTCTATCCCAGACCAACAGGCAAATTCTTCTAACAGGGGCCCCTGTAATGCACATGTCCTTCCAGCAGCAATTACAAACCAGATCCGAGGGCACCACGCTGCCGCGTTCCGGGGCTCCAGGAAATAGCACGGTGAGGGTTCTGGAATGATTTGACTTGGGATGATATCATCATTTTAGGATGGCGCTACTTCGTTTTCCATTTTTAATCACTTAGAGTTTATATCCCCCATATTGAAAAGGGTTGATGAAATGTTTAATAAGTAAAGACTAATTTTGAAAGCTCTTTGCTGGCTCAGTTCTGTGTAAAAATAGGACTTTAGAAAGAAATTATATTTTATGAAAGACCCTGTGAGGCTCTCCTTTTTATAAGAAAACAATTTGTCAATTGACCTCATACTACAAACTCTCTGTCTTCTTGGTTCCATGTGTGGTGCCAAGCTTAGTGACGTGGAGCAGGGAAAGTCGTGCTCATGGCTGGGGAGTCGCTGTGACCCCCACCTGCTGCTGGTCTGGAAGGTGAGCCATGCCGGCAAGGGAACGCTTTGCCCCTGGAGCGAGCGGATTCCTGAACTTTGAGGAGAAACAAGAGAGCGTGACTGCCCTACGCTGGGGAAATCCTGATAGAGCTGTTAAGGCTCCCCTTCGTGCCCCAAGTGACAGCCCCCCAGGCTTGAAGATGTCAACTAACACAAAGCAATCACGTTCTCATCGTTAACATGTGATATTGCTCTAGTTCTTTATACACCTTTCAGCCCAGAGTTCTGATAAACACCCCACTCCTTACACACATGCACACACACACACACACACACACGCACACGCACACATACACCCCTTTCACCATCTACCCACATACACTGGCCGACATTTTCTTTTATCCTGAGACCCAACAGCATCAAGCATGCAAAGCTGTAGATGGTCTGTTGGAGCAGATCTTCATTTCATGAACAGCTTCTTAAATGCATGGATGTTCATTTATAGCACGTTGCCCCAGAGGTCTTCGCATTTGGTTGGCGGTTATGTCCAGCGGATGCAACATACAGAAGTTCCCAGTAAGTACAAAATTTCTACTGAAGTCATTGTTGATAAACTGTCTGTTGTTTCCCATACGAAGGTCCTCTTCTCGGCCCAGGATGCTTCAACAACTGAATAATATGCATTGATTCTTTGACGAAATGTCATGCCATGACGTAGCCCATTATACGAATTAGCGTCATTGAGCCTGTTCTATGTGCTAGCACTATGCCTGGGCTTTTGCAAGTTCTTTTTATCAAATATGTCTTTTAAGGTGTCTTTTTATTTTTTATTTTTAAGGTGTCTTTTTAAAAGAGAATTAAACTAATAACCCACTTGCACTGTTAAAGTAGTGGGAAATGAGCTACTCATTTCCTGCCCTCATTTCTATCCTGTTTCCCATGGCTCAGATAAAGGTCAGAAGAAAAGTATTTCTAGGGTCTATGCAAACATCTAGCTCCTGTGAGGACTCTAGGATCCACGAGGACAGAAACCTGAAGTTTCAAAGGGAAGCTAAAAGGAAAGAACTGTGCTTCCGTTGTGTTTCTGTAGAACACGCCACAATCCCACTGGCTCTGAAAAGTAAGGGTTACTCATGAAGTCATTGGTTTTACATCTCAGTTTCTAATCTTTCACTCATAAGAGCCCTGGACAAAGTTCATCAAGATTTATTGTTCTGTCCAAATGTTCAGTCAACAAGTCATATGATGTTAGAGTTACCCTGAGTAGTCTGTTTCCATAGATAAAGATAATAAAAATTTACGACCATGCATGTTTTTAGCAAAAGGAAATTGAATTGCATCCTCGAGTCCAAACAAAAGCACTGCAATGTAATTGAATAAAATAGTAGGACAGTTAATTATTGTGTTATGATAACTCATCGTCTAAGCATCATCTTCTCTGTGTTATTTTATTGAAACCAACCAGGGCATCCTCCTTTCAGACCGAGATTTCTGGTAGCCCTGCCTTTACCATCTCCTCTGAAAACCAACCAAGATATCAGCATAAGAGCCATTGAAAAGAGCACAAAGATGCTGAGAAGTTTCCAGTATTTGTTCAGAGGAAAAGCAAATGGAGAAAGACAGCTTCGGTGAACAAGAAAAATCTGTGCAACTTTTAGAGAAGAATGGTAACACTTACTCTTTCTTTACTTAGGAGATACGGGACTGCACGAAGAATTTTATTTAGGTCAAATTTTGGACACATCAGGAGCCCTTGGGAAGTTTGCTCATGATTCAGAGACTGGCTCCTCCCACCCTCGTATGTTCTCACTCAGCAGGTTTCGATAGAACCTATAGTCTAGTCCCGGTTTCCAGCACAGCCTGCCACCTTCCCTGCTTTACTTTCCTTCACAACACTTACCACCTGCTAGCATGCAAAACAAGCAAATTATCTAGGGTGTAAAATTTCTCTTTGTCGATCTCCCCTTGACCCCACATGTTTTGTCTGGCACAGACTGGTGATAGAAGGGAAGAAGGGAAGGTACATGGGGTGATTGGCTGTGTGATCTTTTCAAAACCCTTTTAGTCTAGTGTTGGGTCTGCTGGCAATCCCAACACTGAACTATCCACTCCAATTCCTAATGACTGGGTGCCAGGACTGGCACGGGCAAATGGCGATTCCTTTGAGGGCGGGCACACATACAACCTGCTCACCTCATTCTTACCTACTGGCCAATTTCCCTGCCTCTGCTTATTTCTCCATCAGACGGCAAATGTCAAGAGAACCAGGAAGGGCTATGGAAATACTGTCGAAGATTAAGAGGAGGGAATTTTTCCGTATCTAAACATGAAGAAAAAAGACACTGTGAAAGAAGTAATACAAGATAGACCACTGAGCAAATTCTCTAGGTCCGTGGGAGGCAACTGAGTGGAGATTTGCCCAGGATCTGCCCAGCTACAAGTGAAAAATCAACCTTCACGTAGGAAGCCTCTTTGAACTCTATGTATCATTTTGGATCGACCAAAGTCAAATCTCAATTATCCTAGTTCTTCCTATACAGAGTCTGATATACAGTCCTTCTAAAAAGAAAATAGGAGAAACTGGAAGTACCGAGACATTAGTGAGCCAGGAACTCGGCTTAGGTTCCCATGGGACTGACAACCAGGCTAAACAACGGAAGCCAGGGGAAAAATGAAACAGGACTAAATTGGGAAAATCTTGGGCTATACTTTAAGCTGTGTCATTTAACTATGTAAATGTCTGCCTCATTTAAAAGAGATCTAATAATGTTATAAGTATGAAAATTGTATAATGGTTATTTTTGGTATTTTTCTTTTGTGGGCATCATGTTATTTACGGAATAGGCTCTATTGACTTAGATCATAGAGTAAGTTTTTATAAAGGAAACTTCCCCTACTGACTTCTATTATAAAGTGGAGTATTCCTAGAGAAAAAAATAATAGTATAATAGCGAGAATAGTAGGTCCTTTCCAAAAAAAAAATGTAACCCAAGAAATGCCCACAAATGCTTTTTTCATATCCTGCAGCTCATGGTGTCATAGGCTAAGAGCTTGAGTTTTCCGATGCTATTTGCACCATATATTGCACAAATAAAAATTAACTTGGGGCAACAATTTATTTTTTAAAAAGTATTTTCTATGTGGGTTAATCTTACCACTTATTCATTCAGTAATGCCTAATAACACCAAGGCCTGGAAGGAATTGAATAAATTAGGTCCCTGACAGTCTTTGTATAGCAAACACAGAGTAGAATGTCAAATAAACAAGATTAAATATACAATATAAACTCAGCATTATTCTAGGACTGTAGGGTTGGCAGGAAAGGTACATAGAAATAAAAGATGATTTAGTCCTTAGGTTGGGAAATTAACAAACTTCTATACCAAACTGTATTTTTCTATGAGGCACTGATTTGCAGTTTGAAGAATCCCATCCAGTGCCCAGCAAAATGAATGAAAAGCAAAGAGCATAACATAAAAGGGCAAATTTAAGACTTACTATGTATGTCACATCGATGAACAAATGTAAGACAAGAAGATTCTCTGGGTATAGAGTAAAGTCCATGTAATGTTGCATATGGCACATTTAAAACAAAGTGATGTGGAAATAAATAAAAAATCTTTAAAAAAAAAAAAAAAAAAGAGGAGGGGCGCCTGTGTGGCTCAGTGGGTTAAAGCCTCTGCCTTCGGCTCAGGTCATGATCCCAGGGTCCTGGGATCGAGCCCCACATTGGAATCTCTGCTCAGTGAGGAGCCTGCTTCCTCCTCTCTCTGCCTCTCCGCCTACTTGTGATCTCTGTCAAATAAATAAATAAAATCTTTAAAAAAATAGTGTTTCTATATATGAAAATAACTTACCAGAAGAAACACTTAAGAGTTAAAAATGGGGGGCGCCTGGGTGGCTCAGTGGGTTAAGCGTCTGCCTTCGGCTCAGGTCATGATCTCAGGGTCCTGGGATCGAGCCCCGCATCGGGCTCTCTGTTCAGTGGGGAGCCTGCTTCCTCCTCTCTCTCTGCTTGCCTCTCTGCCTACTTGTGATCTCTGTCTGTCAAATAAATAAATAAAATATTAAAAAAAAAAGAAGAGTGAAAAATGGTTGCCATTCATAGTGGGCCTCTGTATTAGATTGGTTTTGTGGAGGTTTTTTGTTGTTCTTATTGTTGTTTTTTATAAAGCCTCCTAGGATGGCTCAGTGTTTTAAAACTACCAAATGTGTTTTGTTTCAAATGTTTAATAAAATAAAAGATATTTGTTACAAAACAAATGAAGAACAAACACCTTCAGAACTTAGCACACCCATCTTTGCTCTACTCAAGGTACTTTTTCTAATTCCCAAAGTGTAAATGCTGCCATTATGGTTGATTTCAAGCTACCAGCATGATGTTACTGAATGTGGAGTTGGGAAGAGATGCAAATTAACTCACCATTATGTAGTATTTCCACTATATGGAAACAATAATGTTAAGTAACCTTAAGAAAAAAGATAATCCTGAAGTGTAGTAAAATAATAATTGGGAAGTATTGAATTTTGAGTATTTATTAACCTTATTTTTAACTCATTTTAACTCCTTTATTTTAATTCATTTAATTGTGGGTTTATATCAGTTAATTTTTTTAAATGGCTGTACGTAAAGCATGCAAATTTCTAGAAATTTAACAATTGTCACACTTGCAAACCAGTTTGAACCAGCTTGAGCACACAACTGACACCCAACACTAACATGTCATCATACTCTACGGACTTGGATGGTTGTTAGAGGGATGGATAAATGGATGGACAGATGGACGCATCAAAACATAACCAACTGAAAACACTACCCATCCACGAGTCAATTCTCAGGGACGGCTTTCCTCTGCTATAATAAAGACTTTGAAGATTGAAGGCTGTGTGTCCCCATGGCAGCCATCCTGTGTGGGAACTGGATATTTACACAAGCACTGTTAGCTGCTCTGTTATTAAAAGCATCATTGCTTATTATCTGACAGTTTTAGCTACATTCATAAAAAACTGGAGTGTTTCATCAAGTAGCACCATCTTGAAATCCAAATAAACTATGAATAATCACCAGAAGCCATATATCAGGACCCAGAGTGGGGATTTGCCTGGATTATCTGATGAGACTGTGTTAACGGAATTCAATCCTTCAAGGAAATTACGAGTATCTGAGGGTAGATACTGTGTCTGGCTTATTTTTCTAGCCTCCGTAACACTCACCCAATGTTTACAACTGGGTTGGAATTTACCAGCCAGTATTGCAATGACCTATTTATGTATTCTCTTCCAATCGACTGCAGGCTCTCCTTGAAAATGAAGTTTTGTCTTGTCTCCTCCATGTGACAGGGCCTGGTTGATATTAACCTCTTACTAAATATTAGTTCAGCTACACTGAAGATTTGCCTAATAATTAATCATTGAGTTAAATTGACTAGACTGAATCAGAACTCAATTTAAGGTCATATTGGCACAACCAAAAAAAGGCTATACAATAGGCAAGTCTTTGTATCATTAATCAGTATGATATATACTAGCTGAATTCAAATTCTAGCTCCATCTCTTACAAGGTTCCAGAACAAGTATGTAATCCCATAAACCTCAGTTTCTGCATACTATTAGGTAGCCAATAATAATACAATTGCTAGGATTAAATCCATGTTAAGTGCTTAACATAATATCTGGCACATAGTGGGCTTTTTTAAAGATTTTATTTATTTATTTGACACAGAGAGATCACAAGCAGGCAGAGAGACAGGCAGAGAGAGAGAAGGAAGCAGGCTCCCTGCTGAGCAGAGAGCCCGACGCAGGGCTCGACCCCGGGACCCTGATATCATGACCTGAGCCAAAGGCAGAGGCTTAACCCACTGAGCCACCCACGCGCCCCACATAGTAGCTTTTAATAAAGGTTTGCTGCTATATTTTTATGCCTTGATGTCATAAATAAATGTGATAGGTCGTCATAATGCATGATTGGCCTGAAGGGATAGCATACATGTTTGAAACAGTGAAACGTATTCCCAATTGTCAGCCACAAGACTTCTCATAAAATTAAATTTGTGACATCATCAGATTGTCATAGTTTCCCTCCTAGATGTAACTGTGACTCATTCATCTGAATCAAGATTGAGTATTAAAAGATTATTGAATTTTTATCTTTCCTTCTGCCTTGGGTTTGCCTTGGAGATCTGCATACTGATAGAAGTCACATTCTTGGTCTTCTTATCTGAGTAGTTCTCATGCCAACCATGGAAGTTAACAAGTTTTATTTATTTACCCTGACAGGAAAGCTGTTGCTTAGTCAGAAAGCTCATGCATAAATCACAGGATTTTGCCTCCTCGGTCCTCACCACCCAAAGCCCTTCCTGCTACAGAATCTTGCTCTGCTTAGATTACATAATATTTCATCTCACTTTTCTCACCAAGATTTCTACCTCGAGGTGTGCGGTCTGGGGCAATCAATTACACACATTCACTCCTGATCCTTAATGGTCGACGTGAAGCTGGTCCAGGGGCAGTTTTAAAAAGTAGCTGAAAACTCTTTGGCATGTTTTCAGTTGAGAAGTGTGATCTCTGTTTACTCTCGTGGAATCCGGGTGAGCTGTTTTAACTACTTTGACCCATACAGCATGACAGAAGTGACACTCATGAGACTTGCACATCAAAGGCCTTGAGTCCTTCACCTTGTTCCCAGAAGCACTCGCTCATGGAGTCCTGAGCTGCCAGGAAGTGCCTTGTTAGAGGGGGCCCAAGCTGTACGCAGAGGCCAGAAACAGACCTTCTAGCCAATGGTTCTAGGTGAAGCCCAACTTGACTAAACCCAGTCCACAAGTCAAACATGCGAGAGGAGAAGCTTCCAGATAATTCCAGCTCTCAGCCATTCAAGTCGCCACTAGCTGTTTTACTCTTCCCAACTGAGGCCTCAGATATCTATTTATCTATCTATCTATCATCTATCTATATTATTTGTTTATTTATTTGGGAAAAAGAGAGAGCGTGCAAGCTAAGGGGTGGGGAGGGGAAGAGGGAGAGGGGGAAGCAGATTCCCTGTTGAGCAGGGAGCCCAACGCCAGGCTTGAACCCCGGACCCTGAGCCAAAGGCTGACTCCTAACCAACTGAGCCACCCAGGTGCCCAGACGCCTAAGATTTATGGGGCAGAGAAAAGGATTTCCGCTGTGCTGTGTCAGAATTCCTGGCCCCCAGAATCTGTGAGTGCAATAAAATGGTTGTTTTCTGTGTCACTCAGTTGAAGAGGGTTTGTTACACAGCAGCAGGAACTGGGACTTTTACCTCGAACCACAGGGAAGCTGTAGAGGTGGAAATTCACAGGGGGGACGGATATAAAAACAACCCCCATGTGGGAAATGTTGCCGGGAGGTGGACTCCGGCACTCAACGTGCAGGCATCCCACGTCTCCTGTCCTTGTCTCTTTAGTGCCAGCAAACGTCTTCATCTTCATCCTAACCTCTGCCTCCGTCTCGCCACACTAGACACCCCCAAAACACAGTTGCCAAGACACTCTCCCCGACGAACTCTATGTGAGTTGCGGCTGTATGTAGGAAGAGATTTTTTAAATGGGAGACGGGAAATTGCTCCTGCTGGGGTCAGGAAGGAGAAGAGCGTAAAATGGAGGTTTTCTTGAATTCTGTTCTTTTGAAACAAAAGATAGAGGCATGAAAGGAAAAAAGAAAAAAGGGTTTTTTTCTTAAAACCTGGAGGAAAAGAAAGATGCTTTGTTAATTTGTCTTGCTAAGTCAGGCACAACATCCTGATTCCTGCGAGATCCCTGGTATTTGCTGGTTCCTGCTGTTGTATCTTTGACCCGACTTTTCCTCACAGTGTTAGTCATGCGACAAACGATTTAGGACTTGGCTGCAGGCTGTATTTTTTATTCATATTACCTAAGCTAAAAAATCAAAACACTATCAGTTACAAAACTAAAATTAAAAAACCAAAAACAATATTCATGGCTGTAAAATAAGTAAATTTCATACAAATGAAAATACAAAAATAATAATTAGTACCTTTTAATTAAAAGCAACAAGCTAATCTGAACAGGCTCCCGTAATCCCGCATGGTTCTTTAGAGATATTATCTACCACAGACGGTGGTAATGGAGAACAGCTCTAATTCAATAATAAAAATGGCAATTACCCGCGTAATGCTTGCCCTCCGAGCTGGGTACATTTTCCCTCACATGACAGCTGAAGAAGGGAACACGCCCAAGGTCGCATCACTAATCAGATGGGGCCGGCAGAAAACAGAGGGGGCCTGTTCCAAGCCTGTCTGTCAGGCCAACTGTCTGGATGGCGCTTGATCATTTAGAACGTGCCCCCAAGTGCGTCGTTTAACCTCACTGGATGCGGAAAGCCGTGCTGTGAGTCAGCCTGTTGTTTCAGTTTTCTGAAGAGTCTGCAGCTCAGGAAGGCAGAGCAAATGTCCCCAGATCAAAGCATAGCTATGAAACAATTTTGCACCTCACAACTTCTCCATGAATGATACTTGAAATGTGTTCCATGAGAACAATAAGGGATATATCGGTTGGAAATACGGCACCTTGCGAGGAGACATCTTGGCTTTGTGGGAGATATTTTTAAGAAAAAAACGTACGACTACATATAAAATCAGGTGCCACCGTGAGTATTTGCTCAGAATTAGAAAACAGCGCACCATAAACTACTGGTTCTAAGAAACTGAAAGATATGGGACGCCTGAGTGGCTCACTGGGTTGAGCATCTGCTTTGGCTCAGGTCATTATCTCAGGGTTCTAGGATCGAGCCCCACATTGGGCTCCCTGGTCGGGAACCTGCTTCTTCTTCTCCCTCTGCCTCTCCCCACAACTCACGCGCGCGCTCTGTCTCTCTCATAAATAAGTAAAACTTTTTTTTTAAGATTTTATTTATTTATTTGACAGACGGAGATCACAAGTAGGCAGAGAGGCAGGCAGAGAGAGAGGAAGGGAAGCAGGCTCCCTGCTGAGCAGAGAGCCCGACGCGGGGCTCGATCCCAGGACCCTGAGATCATGACCTGAGCTGAAGGCAGAGGCTTTAACCCACTGAGCCACCCAGGTGCCCCTCAAATAAATAAATAAAATCTTAAAAAAGAAAGCTGAAAAATACCTCTACATTGCAAAAATCCAGAAAATAACAAAAGATTTTTATGAAATGTAGCTCTGTACTAGCTTTTCCCTACATTTTCGGCTGCATGATTCTGTATCGCATCTTTATATGACAATGATTTTTTAAAAATAATACTCTAAAGAGAGAATAGAAAGATAATTTATTCTTTCTTTTAACGTGTCTGATTGCAATCTATTTTTTACTATAGGCAGTTGAGAAGACTAAAGCTCATGGCCTCAGACACAGGCCTTGTCCCCATCTGTAAAACGACTGCAGGTTTATGTCCTACAAGTGTACAGTCTCAGAGAACGTTACTTCAGCTGCTCCTACTGACAGGATGGTGGGGTGACAGCTGTGCGTCCGGCAGTACTGATACATCCCAGACGCAAGAGGACTTGATTTCGACCAGGAATAAGCAAGAACTGAATCCTCGCTCTTGCAGTTGCGCGTGTCCAAGGATTGAAACGATTGTCTGTGAATTAGCTGTGGGGTCTATATTCTTCAAGCTTCGCTTCTCCCCGGTGACGCACCTGCTTCCAGGGCTGGGCACTGGTGTATCACAGTATACCTCTGTCCCAGCATCCCCATGCCACCCACCTGAACCTGAAAACAACATCGCAGAGGAAAAACCAGCAATAAGGTAGCTACCCCCTAAGTCTACTCTTATTCATGACCCCGAAATGTTCACAGCCACTCCAAGGTCTCCAGACAGGGCAGTCGGTATGAGAGGAAGACAGAAAGGAAGGAGACAGTGGTCTGACTAGACTGAAGTTCAATGTCATGCACTTCTGCGAATCTTACAGTAACAGAGTCTATACAACAAGACCAGGAACCTTCCAGGGCCTTGGCAACAGCTGGTCCCATGGAGGACCTGCAAGGTTAAGCTACACTGAGTCACAGCAAACCATCTCTGCCTCCTGAGAAGGGTGGTAGACAAGAGAGCTCAGGACGATTAAACCATCTGGCTTTTAAAAGCTTCCATTTCTTCTTCCACTGGGACTTTTTTTGGCCAGTCAGGAGGCAATCAAAATTCTAAGTACTAGGGGCACGGGGATGGCTCAGTAGAGGAAACATCTGCCTTTGGCTCAGGTCGTGATCCCAGAGTGCCGGGGTCGAGCCCCTCTTGGGGCTCCCTGCTTGGAGGGAAGTCTGCTTTTCCCTCTCCCGCTGCCCCTTCCCCTGCTCATGCTCTCTCTCGCTGCCTCTCAAATGAATACATAAAATCTTAAAAAAATTCTAATTATCTAAGGATCTGCCCTCAGTGCCTTCATCTCTCAGATGAACTCGATCTCCGCCCGCCGTAGCGAGACTAACCGGAGCACTTAAAGCACCCAAATAATTTAGGCAGCAGAACCACCTCATTGCAATCAATTAAAAAGTGTTCTTGGCTAACTTCATTTGCATATTTATATTAACTCTCCACTTCATTTGGATCGTATGATCTAAAGGGCTTCATTTAATTACAGCACAACCCTTCACTTATCAACCACAACCACTGCTGACAATAAATAAGGGTTATCTATCTACTTAGAGTAAAGCCATCATAATCCTCAAGCAGCAGCCGTCTTCAGGCTGGAAAGGCTTGAACAAACATGATGGCAAGGGAATAGCGGCCCAGCCTCAGTGGAAAGAGTTGGAAATAAAGCTCTTAGTGGTTTTAAATAAACACAAGTCTGCAGACAGAGATGAATTCCTTCCCAAAGTACTGAGAGGACTTGCAAATGTGAACACTGCTCATTTTTGTAACTTTTGCATAATTACAGAAAACAGAGATGCTGAGAATCTAAAAGTGGAAAAGATGTCCACTCCAAGAGAGGAGATGGATGTACTTGAAAAACACAAGACTGGGGATCTTGGTGCCGATTCCTAGCAAAAGGCTAAAATAGATGATTTTTATTAAGTAGGAAATTAATAATTACTAGCTCAATAATCAAATTTGAATTCTGGCTACCAGCCAGAATTCTAGCTGATAAAGAAGATCACCTGCTCATGTCTAATGTAAATCCTATGCAACTCAGCTATTTTCTCAATCATTCTGATTTACAGCTCAAGAAGGGTTAAGACCATTTCTCAGGGTTGTTGTTGCTTGTTTTTTTGTTTTTTTTTTTTTCTTTCTTTCCCTTTCCTCCTTGAGGTTGATCCTAAGCCCTAGAGGGTCTTTAAAAATGGGTATGTTGTTTCCTTCTTAGTAGGGAGGAAGAGACTGTATTTGAGTTCGCTCTCTCTGCCGTCTTCCTGTGTGAGCCTCGTGCTCCGCACACGTATCATCCCAGAGGATCCTCGGGGCAAATAAGGGCTGTAGCCCCCAGTAGCAGCCTCGTCGTCCCCGGGGACCAGGAGAGGCTGCAGCTGGAGTGTTCACGGGGTCGTGTCAGCCTGAGATAAGCCTGGAGCCCAGGGGCTCTTCTCCGAGAGCCACAGGCAGTGCTGACTTTGGTATTTCAGAATACCCTGCGCCATTCCAATATGGGTTTGTGAACAGCCTTCAGAGCAAACTTACACAGCTTCTGTGAATGTTGAATGATCCCCCTTTTGCAGAGATAAAAATAATAAGTCGCAGCCTTTAAAGTACCAAGATAAGGGAAGAAGTCCTGGATTGCCTGAGAAATTACAGAATTCAATGGGGTTTTCCTTGATTTTACATCTTCTCCTAGAGACCAGAACGGGAGTTCAAAGATGAAGTGAAGCCTCATTTTCAAAAAACTAAATTTCTGGTTTTGTATAATGAGGCCATGATCTAAATATTCACACCTGATCAATTTACCACTGTCTTTTAAGTATCTTACAAAGGAAGCATTTACCAAAAGGAGCCCACATGAATTTACAAATAATAACGTCTATTAAACTAACCACCATTTTTTTAAGTTTAGAAGAAATCCAAGAAGTCTGGGAAAAACTATAAGTACTAAATCTCAACTGAAGAAAATTAATCCTGTTTTCCATAGCATTTCAGAGCCCAAAAGCAATGGCAGGAGAGAAGAAGCACCTTAACTTCTGGGGTATGGAATGAGGCTCTGAGAGGCGGGGACACCCTCAAGGTCAAGGGCTCGGTCGCTCCGGAGACTGCACTGGACACCGAGCTCTCCTCTCTCAGACCATCCACAAGCCTGCCCGGCGTCCGAATCTGCCTCGGGCTGAGCACTAAGGACGGGGATTCACAGCGTCGCGTTAGAAGCTCAGCACTCGGTCAGGGGCAGGCAGGGGCCCCCAGACAGCTGCCGTCTTCAGGCCCAGGGGCGCTCCTGGAACTCGTGCTTCTCCGGCTGGTGCAGGAGCCGCTCTCGGCCAGCTCACAGGAGACACCTGCATGCACGTCCTCCCAGGGGCACGCCCAGTGACGTCCCGTGGGTGGACTGAAACCGGCAGTGGTGGGAAAACTTACACGGGGGGCCCTGGGCCAGGCTACCCCCACAGCCAGTGTGCACCTGTCGTCCAGCACGCCTCTGCTCCGGGATGCCCTTCTGCCACGACCTTTCCCAGCCCTGGGCTCTTCTCCACGAAACAGGCTCTGCACTTAAAGGAAGGCTTCCTTTGTCTTTCTGTGGCCCCTAAATGCAAAACAAAAATGAACAAAAAACAATACAACAAATAAAAATTAAAAAAAAAAAAAAAACAAAAAACCTTACCGCGGTCAAAAGATTAAGGTTATCACAGAGGTAAACAGAAATCAGGTAAGCACACGAGCAAATTACAAAAATCCACACAAGTTCCTATAGTTTGCGTTGTTAGTACCTTGCTGGCCTCTAGTCTTTCCCTCTGAGTCATGGAATGGATACGTAACTTATAAAGTTCCTAGTGAGTGTCTGGCAGCTAGGATTGGTGCTTAATAAAGGTAGAAATAATTATGATTATAGTATTAACATATGGGAATTCCATGGGGATTCTGTCCCCAGAATCCCTTTATTGGACTGGGTGGGGATACAACAGTTCCCCTGACCAGCCCTCCCTCCTCAGGGGAATAACCACCTTCCATGAAGTTCCCTTTGGAAAAAAGGAGGCCTGGAAATGCAATCCCTATGGCCAACACGTGCCCTGTTATCTGCGGGCTAATGTGTTTACATCGCTCGCTGTTACCAGGCTGAGACCTACTCTTCCCCTGGACCCAGATCCCCACAAAGATGACCATTCCCACACACACCGTTTTAGAAAATTCCCTGATGTAGAAACATAGTAAAAAATGAGGTGGCAAATACAAGAGTAAGGAGAAGGTCTACATGTGACAGCTGGTTAGCCTGGATGGGGGCAGCAGGAATGGGAGAAGGTCTCGTATGTTCTTGCCATGCAAGACACATTGGCCAAGTAGATGGAGAACGGAGGATCTATAGCGAAGGGGGAGACTGTCCCATCAGTTCGGAGGGAGATCCCTAGGTCTGGACATGCAGATGTCTACTTGGCCCTGGGTTGCTTGACCATCTGACTGACGTAAAGGAAGACATAGGAAATCTGTCACTGCATTTTTGTATGGCACAAAGTGGGGAATGACAAATAATGCACCTACGAGTAAGAACAGGAGACCTCATCAGGCGGGTCACATGATGCCCTCAAGAAACAAAATGAAGTTCGGATGTAGGATAAGTAAACTCTGGCTCTTGGGTGTACGCTTAAACGATCAGCATAGGGAACATCCTGTCCTTCCAACAATATCTGGCTAACACAGGCCCATGCCAGGGAAATTGTGTCTGCTTTCCTCGTTCCAGATTTGGGGCCACGAACGGGGGCGATTGCTGGTTGGCTTCTGGTAGACAGCCCCAGGCTGAGGTACCAAGTGTTTCTTTTTATAGTTATCTGGCCCTTCAAGTGATTGGGCCTGGTTTTGACATTAAATGAACCATATTCTAACCAAACGAGCTAGCCAGACTATAATATATGGATTGGGAGGGAAATTGGTACTGAATTATCTGGCCAATTTCTCAATTCTTTAATTAACATTGCTTAAGTCACAGTGGATAGAATACCATGGTTCTTAATTGGGTCCTATGTAGACATGACTTCACGACCAATTCTAGGAAATGCTTGAGCAAATGAACTTCCTTACATGCAAGGTGCCGTCTTCTGATGAATGCATGAATACCTTTTAAATAGCCTTAAAATATATTCTTTAGTGGATGCAAAAGATATTTCTATATTTAAATCCAAAAAGCCTTGTTTCCCTCTGAGATGTTAAAAAAAAAAAGTTTATTACCTTTCTTGTCAGTGGAATTTTGTCCATTAAGATATATTATTATACCATATAATAGAAATCAGCATTGGATATAAACCTCACGGATTATTTTTCTGAAATGCATCTGAACTAGATAATACTAGCAATTGCCCTTGTATAAGGAGAAGATACTACAAACCAATCCCCAGTTTTTTAATATAATCTCAATCCAAATATGTTTAAAGGCTTAAAGTTACACTCAGAAAATGTATGTACTCGATAGAATAAAGAATGCAGAGTCAGTTTGTTAGGTGTAAGTAAACTATATCTGGTAAATCACAGGATATGTTAAAAGAAATACTTGCATATTATAAAGTCTCACCCGTTCATTTCTGAATTTTCAAGCCAGGAAGGTTGTAGCCAAACTCCACATTCATAAAGTCCGTAAGATAAATAATGACCTGTTGAGGGGAAATGTGGTTCTTGCCACAGAAAAATATCTGGGAGATTTTCTTGTCGTGGATGCTCTGCTCACCAGCAGCAGACCTGGAGTTTAATTAGTTTCACGGGCTTTTCCAGTAGTCACAGAGCGGAGTTCAGTCCGTCCTCGGACACCGGCACCAATCCCTCTGTGGTCACTGATGCTGGGCTAGAAGCTCTGATGAAGAACAGTGTGTCGTTTCTCCCACTGGGGGTCATGGAGAACTGTCTGTGTGAGGTCATATATGAAAGAAAGGGAAGAAAACAATGATTTTTTAACAGAATAATTTTTAAATATGTATTTATTTATAGCACTGGAGTTGGTCTTCTCATTTTGAAACACCCACTGCTTGAAAGAAGGGAGCAGGGCCAGCTCTTCCTCAAAATATTCTGAAAAGCTTGATAGATTTTTGAGGAAAATGTGGAATTTGCTTGCATATTGAGCCTAGAGATTTGGCGGTGAGAAGGGAGGAAGATTTAATCTGTAGTTATCTGAGAGCGTAAGTTAAAGAAACCAGTGGGCTGAGTGGCTTTGACTATTGTTATTGGCAGCAAAGATCACCAAAGACTCCCCATTGTTCAAGAAAAGTTCATTTTAATGACCTTTACTCTACATAAGGTCATAGAAATTGGGGAGAGGCCTGGTTCCAACATAGAGGGAATCGAAGCCAGAAATCACTGTAGCTTAGCTTAGTGGCTGTGGTTTGAGTAACAGCCACTGGCCACGTGTGTATAAGCTGAAAAAGCTTTAACCTAGGATTCTAAGCAGAGGACACAAGGGGTCCTGTCCAGAGAGCAAGCCATTCACCAACCATCACCAACCATCTGACAGCAGGCCGCAGCCAGAAGCAACAGCAGCAGTGAACGGATCCACTTTTCCAGTTTTCTGTGTCCTTGGCTTTTGGAAGCAGGTGAATTCCTGGCCCTCTCCCCAAACTAATTAACCTTCGTGATGGATGGACAATTTAACACAGTGGAGAAGGCACTCAGAGAGTGATTCTGGACTTCCTTTTAATCAGAAAAGTGATCTTCTCCAACGACTGGAAAAATGCAAGAGATGTGCCCATGTGGATTCGCTAGCCTTGGGGAATGGTTCGCAACAATTGCGGGACTTGGGAATGGCGCTGTGATCCAACAGTGGAACTGAGCAGCCACACAGCTCTAAACCTGCCTGTGGATTTCTGCTAAACTATGTGCAGACAAAGGGAAAGGAGCCAGGATGCTCACTTACCCAGTGTCTATGTCAGGGAAAAAAAGAAAAAGGATCACGTCGGGAGGATGTTCAATATGAGTCTTGGCATCCTGTTGTAATGCCCAAAGTAGCTTTCCATAATCAAATGTTTCTTTAAGTATCTTGGAGAAACAATGTTCTCTAATAATACCTGGTGGCTTCTGTCCATCCGAAGTGCTTAATTAGTGATTATTAAGACCATAAACATATTGTGCACTTGACATTTCCCTCCTGCAGATCTTGTAAAACTGCCATGAAAGACACCACCATAACAGAAAAATTCTCCATCAGTTTGTTCTAAAAGGGGGAAAATTACAAATAAAAAGAACACATTGCCCTTGATATTCTGGTTTCCATTCATATGTTCATTCCATTACTCATGTATGGTACCAACTTTGAGACAGTCATTTGCTAGGCACTGAGGATAGATATATGCATGGAGCACATCCCTAAGCTCTAGACATGCCCAGGCACAGGGGTAGAGAAGGATGGGCACGTAATGTGCTGTAGGAAGCTAAGGGTAGGTTTCAGACTCGGCAAGCTCAGGAATCACGGTGTCATTAACCAAGATGGGGAATGGACCAAGGAGGACTCATTTTTGGGAGGAGATGAAGAGTTCAGTTGTGGAATTTTACCTTGATTTTGCTGCCCTGGTTTTGAGCAGCGTGGCGTGGTTGGTAGGTAGTGACTCTCGCTTCAGCGGAACCAGGCTCGTATCTGGGCTGTAACGATGCTGGTGCCCATGATGTTGGCTGAGGCAAATTCTTTAAACTCTCAGAGCTATGCCTTACTCATCTGTAAAATAAAACTGATGACACATACTTCATAAACGGTAAGGATTAAGAGGTACAAATGGTAACTGGACGTGTCATTCTTCTAATAACCCCTCCACACCCCTCCCTGCGCCCAGTCTGAACCCAGACTAGATCTATTTGCTTCTGCTTCATTTGTCTTTGCCAATGGACGGTGCGCTTCTTTCCATCGCCTACAACCCCATCTTTCCTGCCACGCTGGCTGATTTCCAGGTGTCCCCCCTCCTTTGTGGAGCTGAATCCCCATAGTCCCAGCACACTTCATAGCTGGTGTTGAGAAGCATGTCCTATCTCACCATTGTCTTCAAGCCCTTGGGGAGTGGATGAATAAAAATAAGGCTGGCAATCGTCGCCCCTGTTCAAATACGTATCACCTGCTGCGACCACACCTTGCTGACGGATTGGGTGTTTAGGTCCATGAATTTTGTCCTAACTTCCTTCTTTCTTCAGTCCTCCTTCTTCCCAGGGGACCGACGTCCTCCCCCAGTCCTGGAGCGAAGCCAGGGTACACAGTCGTGTCGTTCTGCGGACTGCTCACGTGCCCCGGAGGGTGACAGCTGCATCCCAGACAGCTGTTGTGTGGCAGGCTGAAGTGGGATAATCACGAGCCGGGAGGGAGAAGGAAATGCTTTGTGGAGTCACTGAAGCGCAACTTGAAGAAACAGAACAGCAGGAGGCAGCTCGGAGCATCAGGCTGACAGGCAGCTCTCAGAAGCACAGCTTTCCTTTCTAAACAAAGGCAGTTGCTGACCAGGAAACAGTCACAAACAGCCACGTCTCGTTCCGATGGCTGTGCCTGGCGGTAATTAAAGCATGTGTCCTGTGCACCCGGTTCACAGGCACTCCTGGCCCAGGGAGGATATTTTGGGCTGCGCCTTCATCCAACTTCCAATGCTCCCGCTCTGAGGAGGTGACCACATGCCTCTCTCCTAGTCCCCCCAGCTACTTCACAGGACATCCGAGAGGAAAGCCTCCCAGCCACTGCTCAGTCAGATAAAAGGACGTCGGCAGCCGCAAGAGGAAGGAATACAGCGCATGAGGCCCGTGAGCCGGACTGTTGGGTCAAACAGCATATATCCTGACAGGCTGACTCCTGGGGCTGGACTGGGCTGGGCAATGGCCAAAAAAAAGTCAAGGGTAGATTCAAATCCCAACTCTGTGACAATATGAGAATTTGCTTCCTGGTCTATAAAATGGAGAGAAAGTCCTTCTCGTGTCTTCTAAAAATTAAATGAGATAATACAGTGTGCTCATGACAGGTGTTTTCAAAACCAGCTCTGTACTCTCTTCCCTGTACTGAGGGAAAACAGTCAGGCACAGAAGTGGGATTTCCCTGTGCCTTTAGCTGTGGCGTGTGTCTGTGAGTCCCTGCAGCTCTCCTGTCTCGCTTACTGGTCAAAGGGAGAAACATGATGTTGTCATAACTGAATTTTGTCCTTCCATTGATGTCATTTATGAGTTCACTGGTGAACAATGCAAGTACTCACCATCTATCTCCCTCCCTCTGTAGGGAAGTCACCATGTGGAATGCTCGTAGTTATGGTATAGATTGAAAAAAAAGTCATATTTTCGACCTTGATGTTAGGTAGGGGGAAGGATGAGAAGGCAAAGCTCTGAGAACGTCCCTACGCAGAGCAGCCTTCCCTGGAAACACCTCCCACATTGGCCTATCCACAAAGGATTCCATAACTGAAAAATTAAGTCTGAAAACCACTTTCCTATAATATTTATGTTCACAAAAACACTTGAAGAAAAAGACAGCAGTACTTTTATGACCTGGGTCAACCGCTATGTCCACTCCATCCATTTAGTCCATGCAGGGCTGGAAACTGGCACATGATACAGGAGCTGTTCCTACCAGAAAAGTCTCTGACATGAACCAGCCCCTGAAATGATAGCGGAAAAGGAAACATTTCAAGGATACAAGGTTGAGGGTTCCCGAGACCATCTTCAGGTTTGATGAGGGAGGACGACTGGAGAGGAGGACATTCAGAATCAGGAAATAGGCATACTTGTGGTTCAGCATAAACCAAATGGTTGGTACAGGCAGTTTGGATACAGCGAGCTTCTCTTACCGTCAGAATGGCATGAACCCTCCCCAAATGCAAGTTGCCAGACGCCAGCCGAGCCATTCATAAGAGAGTAGTCAGGCCTGCTGTGTTTTGCACAGACATCCACAAAACAGTTTGAAAGTTGATGAGGTAAGCATAATAGGAACATCAAGATATGAATGAGTTTAAATCATCCATTACTGTATAAATTCATTAACAAGACTATAAACCACCATGGCCATCGTGCCAAGAGGAAAGAGTTACAGGAAAGACTAGAATCATGTGAGCAGATACGGTATTCCCTTGTAACCAATGCCATAAAATGTGAACTTTGAGTTCCTATACCAAGCTATGCCTTTAAATAGGGGGAAAAAGCACAAGCCACGGTAGTGAAATGAGTGTAATAAAGGAATCTTGGATCACAGTTCAATCCTCCCATTTTACAAGTAAGGACATAAAAATCTCAAGGATTACTTGGCTAATCCAAGATCACACAGCTGGCCGCGGGCCAAGCAGAGCACAGAGCCCAGCTGCCCAGCTCGTGGCAACGGGCTTCTCCCCTTCACGTCATTCCAACCTTCGTGTGTGGAGGTCTCCGGGAACAACAATCTCTAAGTTTAAACACAGTGCTCAGAGTTGTGTTGGGTCAGGGCCAACACAGGAATGCTAGAGGAATATTACTCGGGGGCCCCAGATTTAATTGATCAATCAACAAATACTGCAAAACCCCAGAGAAGGTGTTGAGAAATGAGCTCCCCAGACCTCCAACCATGTGAAACGTCCAAACACGTAAAATGTATGTCACTGGGACAAGGTTAGTGAGGTGAGGGCGGGCTGGTCCCAGGCAAGCGGATGCAGATCGGGTGTTGGATGATTCAGCGTCATCCCAGGATGTGCTCTCGGGGAGTGTCCTCTGCGTTCACACCAGTTTTGAACCATTAGGCGTTAGGTGGTCATACACCTTGTGCTTTCGCACATTCTGCATCAACTTTCACAAATCTCCTTTCCCCTGTGGGTTTGTCTTTCACATGTGGTTGGACAGAGTTAGGTCATCATGGGATGTCTCCAACTGGTAGCCCGGGGAGAAGGGGCCTGATACCACTGAGGCAGAGGGGTGCGGTGCGGAGGAGGGGGACACCCCTTCAATTTTCTGCTTGTTCTCTCCCTACCCACTTGTTTCTCAAAAGGTAATGCTTTTTAGGGTGAGTAGGAAGTGATATTGCCCAGACTCAGGGTCCCAGAAGTCCTCGGACTCCCTGGGGGGGGTGGGGGGTGAAGTGACAGGCAGAGGGGGCGTCGCCCTCCACAGCTTTATACAGGATGTTAAGAGCCAAGAAAATGGAAACTTCAGAGAAGGGACCAGAGTAAGGAAAAGGCAGGCCTCGTCCCTGGGGCTGGAAAGTATAATGAGTGAACTACCAAATGCCCATTCCATATTAAGTTTTTCTGTTCGTGTAAGTGAAGATTATTAAAGCAAAATCCAAGCACTTCACTTGGTACGAGTTGGCGGTTGTTATCTTAGCAGGGACTAGGTGAGTCCCTGCACGACGGCCGGGTTAGCCTCATGAATAAAAAGAGTAGCCTCGTGATCTGACATGAGTTATGTCTTCATGATCCACTCACTCATTCGTCCTCCCACTGGCTCTAAGGCAATCAGGGCTTTATGACTCATTTATTAAACATGCTGGATGCAGCAGATACAAGCAGAAGACAGCGCTTTCCTTTGTGCCGCTCTCTGAACCCACTCTTCCCACTTGTTCCTTCTCGACCCTAGACGAAAGCTAGGCAGGTCTCATAGGTTCCCAGGTCACGATGAAATACTGTCATTATCAAACAAGCGCAAACTTAATCTTTTCCACTGACCACGGATCTCCAAACTCCCATTCAATTTAAATCTTCCCCATAACCAGCTTAGGTCTGCTTTAGGCTTACAGGACTGCGGAGGCGGAAATGCCCACTGCCTGCTTCTCTATTTCCATCCTTGTTCTGAGTTAAACATTGTCTGCGAGAAGAAAAGACGAAGCCAGTCCTTGCTCCCGACATCTCCATGCCAGTGAGTTTACTGAACTCATTCTCAAATCCTGCCTCACCGACGGCAGCCTCAGCTCAAGTCCCTGACTCCCTCAGCTATGGGGGCAACTGTGTCCCTTTTAGCAAGAGGACACAGAGCGGGAGCCTCATCCCTACAAGTCTGGCCTCCCCCTGCACAAGGCCTGAGGCCATGCGAGCATATAAGGGGAAGCCAGGGGAATGGGCTATGTTGGCTCATTACCACGTGTCACGGACAGGGCAGGCTCCCTAATTTGTGGGGCCCCGTGCAAAATGAAGACGCAGGATCCTGGCACAAAAATGATTAAGGATCTGAAGACAGTGACAGCAGAACATGGCCTCAGGAACAGGGCTCTTCTGAGCACACGGACGTGCAGCTGCACGGATCACGGGCGGCGAAGCGGGCTCTGATCACAGAACGAACCCAGGATGAAGGGCAACGGGAAATGAAGAGAACGAGACCTTCTGTTTCCAGGCAAGGGCGGCGGCTGAGACAAAGTCCGGAGCAGAGACAATGAAAGGAGGCCCTTTAGGAGGAAGTGGCTGAGGATTACCAGAAAAATAGGCTCGAAGGACACTGCTGGGTAGTAAAACCTCTCGTTCCTCCTGCGATCATCAACCACATGCGGATGTCAGAGGCGCTCGGGGCAAGCAGGTGCGCAGTGAGCCGTGGCCTTCCCGCAACCGTCGCCCCGAGTTTCCCGGTGGGGGCCGGGTTCCCGGTCAGAGCCCCGGAGCACAGCGATGTGACACAGCAGTGTGACAAAGGGAGAGGGACTGCCCACAGACCGATGAAGCAGCAGGGACAGGAAGGTCCCCAGGATGCACACAGGAGCAGAACACACAGGGCTTCGGACTTTGTAAAACGATACTGCAGGGTCGTCTCACCAGCCCAGCATCTGCGCCCACAAATCCCAAGGCTGTTTCAGTTAAAACATCATTTGTAGATGGACACATCCAGGGGCCCCTGAGAGACAGGATGTGGGAAGACCGGCCGTCGGTCACCAGAACTTCGTGGGCCTCAAGTCGGATGCGGGAGTGGCCTCCCCATCCTCCAGCCACGGTCACTCCTTTGTGGATGGGAGAGACCGTGCCAGAGGGGGACGCCACTCTTCTGTGGGACTCATGGGACCTTCCCTCCCGAGATTGTACCTGTTTATTTTGCAGAAGTGAAGACACCTTCCCAAATCCTAAAATGTCGTCAGCGTCTCCATCTGCATCATCCTGCCATGTCATTGTGACATGTCAGATGACTTCAAAGGGGTCAACGGACGTGAAAAAGATCAGAACCCACTTCCAAGTAGTTCAAACACTTGGCACTTCACACTGAGAATGTAAAACTTGACAACTTGTTTTTTTTTTTTCTTTATTTTCTCCTAGGCTGGCCCCTTTGGTTCAGTCTACTATTGCTTCCTCAATTATCCTCAGGATAGAGATATTTGATACATCAGAAAAGTACTTTCGTGTTGGCACTAAGAGGTTTTTAAACCTTACTTTAAAAAAAGAACTATATTATATATGAGTACATATATATATTTTATATAATATTAGTGTGAATAATAAAATACAATGAAAATAATATTAAATATGTGTGTGTACATACATGGGTATAAAGAGAGACAGAGAAAGATTTGAAAAACATTCACCAAAAAATTTGCAGTAGTTCTCTGAATAGTAGTATTAGGGATGATTTTCATTTTCTTCTTTACATTTTTCTGTTTTCCAACTGTTCTATATTGGTAACACATTTCATATTATCAGGGAGAAAATTATTTTTATATGTCCCTTGGCAACCAATAAGATCGCACATGTTTCCTTAAACATTTCTAGGCTGAGAGCACAGTCCTAAATGCAGTCCTCACATTTTCTCACAATAAATGTGTTTTCATAGCTCCTTTTCCTACTGGACTTTATTTTCTTAAGATCTGTGACTTACTTGTTTTTATATTCCTGGCTACTCAGCTATCTAGCACACATAGTTAGTAATAGATGTTCATAGGATAAATGGGAGAATTTATGAATGAATGTAATCAGGCCACTTTCTAGTCCAGACATTAAACAACTCGACTTTTGTTATACTTTTCTAAGAAATACTGTGGTTCATCTTACACACTAATTCAACAGCAATATTTTAAGTGACTTTTTTCTTCTTATTTTTTTTTTAAAGATTTTATTTATTTATTTGACAGACAGAGATCACAAGTAGGCAGAGAGGCAGGCGGAGGGGGTGGGGGGGAGATGGACTCCCCACTGAGCAGAGAGTCCGATGTGGGACTCGATCCCAGGACCCTGGGATCATGACCTGAACCGAAGGCAGAGGCTTTAACCCACTGAGCTACCCAGGTGCCCCTCATCTCATTTTCATAAAAAAAAAAAAATACCCAAACCCTTCTCTTCTTTTTGTACTCCTTTTTCTTTGGTTTACTAGTATGCAATGAAATCACAGTTACAAGAACAAGTGCAATGGGCAGGGAGAGGCCTAAGTTTAAAAACGAATTCCTGGGCGCTGCCTGGTTGGCTCAGTCTTGGTTCCAGATGAGGTGAGGATCTCAGGGTCACAAGTCGGAGCCCTGAGCTGGGCTCGGGCTCAGCACTGGACCGGCCGGAGAGTCTTCCCCACCCTTTCCCTTTCGCTCTCCCCACAGGTCTCACACGCGTGCTCTCTCTCTCCCTCTCAAATCGATCAATAAAATATTTTTAAAAATCATATGCGAAAGCATTCAGCCCAACAGTGGAAGCAGAAGTGGGGGGTGAACTAGAAAGTGGCCCAAGGGGACATTTAGGCTGTGCGCCCTGGGAACACCCGAGGGAGGAGCCAGAGCTTCGGGAAGGCTGCTCAGGAGAGCGCAGACCTCCCTGCAGCAGACTCTCCCTTTGCCTGCGGGGTGCTCCTGAGGGCCTGATGCCCCGGCCCCTCACAGGCGCTGCCCCTGCTCTTCAGAAGCAAAAGAAAACACTGAGAAGCAATAAACAGAAGAACCTGAATCTTTCTGTGCAGCGCGCGTGTGTGTTTCTGGGAGTGGAGTGACATTAAAAAATCAGTTAGATGTAAGAGGAAAAAAAAACCTAAAGTCACTTTGTTACAAAAATATCCTAAATTCTGGGACAGTGGCCCAAATCCTAAGAAGATCTGGATTTCATATTAGACAAACAGGGCATCATAGAAGAACTTTCTGGTAAACATTTGTGCATAAGAACACAACTGGAATTAGTTGAAAGAGGAAAAACTGAGAGCAAACGGGGAAGGCAAAAAATCCTAACCAGCACTTAATTTATTTCAAAGATAGCCTCGAACCTCACTCTTAAATACAGTGTCTGCTTAACACTCCCTAGGTTTAAATGATGTAATAAAGAGATTTCTTTTTCCAAAATAACAGTGGAGCCAGACCTTTAATTAAGCCCTTGTTGTTTGAATTCTATGACCAGAGCAGTGTTCCTGGAGTTTGCAGCCTACGAGCGCTTCGAATTTAATTTCGACAAGTAAATAAACCCAGCCCCAGACATAAAGCGAGGTACGGCACGGCCGGCACCATCACAGCACTGTGTGTCTGCAGAAAGCCCAGGCGAGGCAGGCTCCTCCACTCCCTTTCCTTTCAGCCCCGAACCGACTGACTTTTTCTTTACTGTAACCAGAATTTTCCTTAATGCTCTATTATTAAGTTATACTATTAGGGAGGGCTTAGAGTATATAAAAAAATGTTTTAAAAGGCAAATTATTTTCTAATGAAATCAGCACTATTTCTTGCAGCAGATTACTGGATATTGGAGATGTTATTCATAAAATACCTGTCAGCAGACCAGAAAAGAAATCTAATTGTGTACCACGTAGAAGCCACAGATCTCTGGGTTTGTACAAAGAGACTATATTGGGCTAAATGAAAATTTCAGAGGAAGTTCAAGACTTACGTAGAAACCAGGGTGTTATCTTAGTAATGATGTAAAAACAAAAGTAAATTGGTTTAAAATAAATACTTAAATCTTATACAAATATATATATGGACAGCTCACTTGGCCTACAGTAGTTTCGAAAGCAAATGTGTAATACAGTGATGGTTGTTTCCACCTCGAAAAAGAATCACAAAAATTAAATGTAAAATATATTGTCTGATGGATGCATTTTGCTGATATAATGTTTGTACTACAAAGATAGAGGACGACAAACATTGCTAGTTACAAGCTCTTGTTTGGCTGAAGCTTCAGTTTCAATATTTATCCCTTACCAACCTTTCATCTATCCTTCCTTTATTGTTTGCTGCTTTTTAGTTCTCCTTTTCATCACGGTGTAAATTTCATGAAAGCAGACATTTACCCTCTGACACTTTTGTACCTTATCTCCTCACAGTAGCAATATCATTTGGACACCTAATCAGATTTTCCTGTTATGCAAAAAGTTTTATCTGTCCACTTAAAGTACAAGGTACAAAACAAAAAGTAGATACAGTAGTCGTCATCAAAACTGAAAACTCTTAAAAAAAAATGGAAAACTCTTGTGTTGTAAAGGACACCAACAGGAGAGAGAAAAGACAACCCACAAAACAGAGCATTTTTTCAAAATATACAATTTCAAAATTATATATTTGTATATAATTACCAGTAAGGGACTTGCATCCAGAATATAAATAACGCTTGTAACTTCATAATAAAGAGACAAATAACCCAATTAAACAATGGACAAAGGACTTGAATAGATATTTCTCTGAAGAGGATGTACAAATGACTAATAAACACATGAAAAGGTGTTCAACATCATCAGTCATCAGGGAACTGTAAACCGAGACCACAGTGAGACAATACTTCGTACCCAGTGAGATGACTGTCCTCAGAAAGTCAGATAAAACGAGTGCCGGGAAGCACAGAGAGAAATTGGAGCACTCACATACTGCTAGTAAGAATACCAACTGACACAGCTCCCCTGAAAAACAATCTGTCCTCTTTTAAGTAGTTAGACATGTAGTTCGCATATGATCCAGCAATACTGTTCATAGTTATATAATCACGAGAAAGATAAACCGATCTTCACACAAGAACTTGCACACAAAAGTTCATAGCAGCACTCTTCACAATAATCAAAAAGTGGAAACAACCCAAAATGTCCATCAATGGATAAATGGATAACAAAATGTGGTGTATCCATATGATGGAATATTGTTCAGCGATAAAACAGAAAGAAGTACTGACACCTGGTACACCATGGACAGACTTGAAAACATGCTAAATAAGAGAAGCCAGTCACAAAGGACTACATGTTGTGTGATTCTATTTGTGTAAAATACCAAGAAGAGTCAAATCTATGAAGATAGAAATTATATTTGTGCTTTCCCGGGGCGGGAGGTGATGGGGAGATTGGGGGTGAAGGTAAATTGGCTGTTAAAAAAAAGTCCATCTTTTATCCTCCAGGTTCTGCTGTATCAAGGCATCAGTAAGCGTAAGTTGTTGGAAATTCCATCTGATGTGTTTCCATGCATTTGCTCACTAACCTGCCCCTGGCTGTGCAGGAGTCCTGGGTTCAATGTCACAAGCCCAAGGCTTTGTGTCCCGTATTCCTCTAACTACATGACCTTGAAATATTCACTTAACCTTTCCAAATCTTAATAAAATAGAGATAAAAAATAATTACCTCACAGGCACCGTGAAAGCTAAATGATATGGCATGAGTCAGACTTTCTAAACCATGAATCCTGCACAAATGTAATGGTTGCTGTCATCAGTTCTCCAGACCCAGGGCCTTGATTTCTACTTTCCACAAGAAGTCAGGCCCAAAGAGACCTGACTCACATCACCAAATACATCATATGCAGGAGCCAGGGGCTTAATTAACAGTGAGAAATCACACTGGCAAGCAGATTGGATAGGCATGTCAGCTTGTCCACTCATTTCCTTCCCAGGAGAGAAATCTATTTGAGAAACTCAATTACCATTGGGAGGTTGCTTGGAGAGTACAGAATCAGACCTAGGGGAGCTGGATTATCCTGGGAGCATTATTACGCAGTTATGGCAAACTAATGAGTCCCCTTCCTTCCCTACGGGGCAGATTTGTCAAGCAGACTAATATCCTTCCTTCTTTAGAGCAAGAGACTGCTCACGGACATCACTTTCACCCCTAGTTTTTTGGGTAATCCTCCTCTTCAAGGTATTCATAACCACTTCAGTTTCATCACCCTTCCATATCTCCTGCATTGTTACGATGAATCCATTCCCAAATTCAAACTTCCTTGGTATTAATCGTATTTTGTGGGTTGACTGCTTCCCTGGTGACTATTTGTGACACACAAGTCCCCACACTCTACAGACACTTTGGTTCCATCAAGGCTGACCAGAATAAAGCTAACCTAACTTAAGGTACGGCTCCTCTTCTGACCCAGTTGGCTGTCCCGCCTTCTTCCACACAACTTATATCTGACCTAAGACATAGAGTCCTCCACAAATGTGAGTTGTGGTTACTGTAAACCCTGTAGATCAAACCTTCATGTCTGCTCGTCACAGCATGACTAGTACTCAGTTCCTCTGGCCTTCCTTCCTTTCCTGCACACACTGACCACCATTTTCTTTTAAATCAGCTTTGCTTTGAAAGAATTTTGATAATAGAGAAATGTGAGCTTTATACTCTTCTAGAATAAAAAATTAATTATTAATATATTCATTGGTCTCTCCAGAAATGTAGATGTCATTACAGGTGTCCTCTGGCATCATAGTGGAAAGCATGTGGATTTTGGAGTCAGGGAGTTGAAGGGTTCTGACCCAGCCTCTCAGTAGTCATATATCTTGGTCCAGCTACTCAACCCCTCTGAACTCACTTTCTTCATCCGGTGCAAATATCTTCATTACTGGTGTCCTGCAATAACAAAAAATAATGCAACATAACAAAGATGGTGACGGACACGTTTAAGTCCCAGGTGAAGGATAGCTCTCATTATTGAGACTTTTGTGTTCTTTAAAAAGGCCTTGATCGGAGCACCTGGGTGGCTCAGTGGGTTAAAGCCTTTGCCTTCAGCTCAGGTCATGATCCCAGGGTCCTGGGATCGAGCCCCGCATCAGGCTCTCTGCTCAGCGGGGAGCCTGCTTCCTCCTCTCTCTCTGCCTAGTTGTGATCTCTGTCTGTCAAATAAATAAGTAAATAAATCTTTTAAAAATAAATAAATAAAAATCAAAAGGCCTCTATCGCTGTGAGTCAGGTCATGACTTGCTATGCGATCTTCTGAAACTCTGGGTCTTTCTGTTCATTATTTGAAAAGCAAATGGAAAAACACCCTTTTTTGTGTTCAAAAGTAATAACAGTGTGGTTAAGGAAGTTTTCCTCAGCAGACACACATCTGTCTTATACATTTCAAAAAAGTGGTTCAGAGTATTAGAGAACCTCAGTAAGATTTGTAGGGCAGCCTCCTAAGAAACGTAGAGAAACACAAACAATATCGGTACCAATTTTCTCATCTGATCTCACCGACTATTTCAGGAGAGAGAGAAGTAGCCCACAGCATTACAGGCCCCTGACTTCAAAGGCTCTTGGATTTTAACTGCTGTTTGACTTGGGAAAACCATGGTTAGATGCTTAGGCTGTAAAAAAAAAAAAAAAAATCAAACACCATTTAAAAGTCCTGCTAACTGCATTTCCAAGGTTTTATAACCTGCTCCTTTTCCAGAAAGGAAAGCATCATCTATGAAATCTATTAAAGGAATACTAGGTAATGAAACATTTTTAGTGAGTTGCATTTTTTTACTTTCTCACTACTGATGATACTAATGCAGCTCGTTCACTGAATAAAACAGATGCAGAAGACAAATCCAAAAAATCTAATAAATAATAATAAATAATAAAAATCTAATAAAAAGTCTACATAAGGAATGATGGGTATAAGACATTCATAAAAGAAACAAAGGTAGTATTTCAGAGTTCTTCTCCTTAAGATGATGTTCTGAGAATTGTTCGTTTTCTTAGAACGGCCTTTCAGTCGTCTTCAGCCTGTCCACCCCAGCCATGGTACTTCTCACTCACTCAGAGCGAAGCCACCTCCCCGTTTTCCATCGCCTCCTTGTATTAGGCCATTCAGGCTGCCACAGCCAAATGCCATAGACTGTGAGGCTTAAACAACAGAAATTTATTTTCTGACAGTCTAGAAGCTAAAAGGCCATGATCAGAACGCCAGCATGGCTTGGTTCTGGGGAGAGCTCGCTTCCTGGCTTGTGGCAGCTGCCATCTTTCTGTGCACTCACATGACCTCCTGGCGTACGTGGAGAGAGAGCGCGTGTGTGCACAAGGAGAGATTGAGAAAGAAACATTGACAGAAGCCTATCTGGCGTCTCTATTATAAGGGCATGAATCCCATAATGAGAGCTCATGACCTCATCTATTTACCTCCCCTAAATTTCATCTCCAAATACCATCTCACTGGGGGTTAGAGCCTCAGCATATGTGTTTGGTGGGAGGACACAACTCAGTCCTCAGGTCTCCTCTAAACCTCTTACTCGATAACTTCCCTAAAATTTAATGGCTTCGTCATTTATTTGGCCTTACAGTGGGACAATCACCAGATAAAGTGAGCTGATATGCTTATAGACGTTAAGCAAAAAAGTGAAGCCCCATACCAGGTCTCAGATCTGAATAGGAAAAGGTCAACGTTTGATTGCCCAAAAGATTTCAAATGAAAACTCAACCTTGATGAATTCTCCAATATTCAGAGATTGGTCCTTGGTCTTTTCAACTCAGAAATCAGATTTTTGTAGATGCATATTTCAAAGCTCAATTTTGAATCAAAAAATTCACGTTCACTCCGCTCAAGAAGCTAGTGTATAAATCAGAATGCCAGTAAATCAGTAGGCAATGAGAAATGAAAGCTGTCACACACACTAGAACACTCGAATTGGCACAGACTAGATTCGAAGTTCTTTTTGGAAAGCCAAGTCATAATCAGAAAGCTGCTTGCTAACCAAGAATTCAAAAGACAAGAGATTATTTGCAAGATTAAAATGTTTAATATCACGAGTCTAAGAAAACCTGATACATCCAGCCTCAGTGTAGAAGTAGCCTAAACCAAAGGGACCGTGAAAACCAGAATTTATCAGTAGGACTTCCTGTCCCTGAAAAGTGCCCTCATTGGCCCTCCCGAGGTAGGCTGCTTTTCCACTCTCCTGTCGCTATGTAACACCGTATACAGTGGAACCCTCCAGACTTGTTCAGCTCTGGGACTCACCCTACCTCTTTAGCACGGAGATCATAATGTGGGAGTGGAGACCAGGAGCATGAGAGCCAGAGGATCTCACTTTGAATCTCTGTTCTGCCCCTTCTTGGCCATATGACCCGGAGGGCTTGCTTGAAAATGCCCTACACCTCACTCCTCCATCGCAACATGAAAAAAATAATCCCATTTAGGTGCTTAGCGGGGACCACTGCACAGACGAGACTTCCCTTGTTCAGATGCCTCGTCCTGTTTCCTCTACAACCAGGTCTGACAACCCCTGTGTGGCTGAGATCGAGAAACCTGGTAAGTCTAAATTGAAGAAGACAAACACAAAAGAAAAATCCACTGCCTTCCCAAGAAGCAACAGAACAGGAGAAGGAAGCAGATGCACCCTAATGCGGCATACGCCACTAGGGGCGCCCGGTACATTCCACGGACACCGCCTTCTTGTTTTACTCCCTTTAGCCATTTAACTAAGATACAAGGGGTTGGATGAAGTTTAAACGCCGTCGTGGCCGCTTATCGCAGCAAAGGATCGAGAACCACTGAAGACGGCCACACCTTCCTCTCCCATCTGCCGGTCTGGCTGGCAGGGAAGGAAAAGAACTTGCATCTTGGTGAAGGAAGAGCTCTCTGAGAGGACAGTGAAATCTAGAGTAAAAACTAAGCTAGTCCAAGGTGTCCTGCACGCTGTAAAATGCAATTTAATCCGAGTGCCATTTTTTTGTGTGTTCAAATCTTTTTAATTATCGGAATGCACATTTTTTTAAAAAGTGTAAATAAAAAGTTTTAAAACCTGAAAGGAGAAAATAATCCCATTGAATTTGCAAGGTTGTTGCAAAGATTATGCATGTAAAGCTTTTAGCGCATTAGCCTTCATAAAGAGCGAAATAAACCTCAACTGTTATTTGGTAGAAATTTGCAAGTCTCTGCTTTAGTTCATGACTGGATGTTATGGTTTAAACTCTCAGGGTGCACTCGTGTCACTTACTCCCACCTTCCCTGCGTGTTTGCTCTTGAAACCTACGACCGATCACTCTGATGACAGAGACAGGTGTTGTGACTCTTCATAAAGAACACGCTGACTTCTTTTCTAACTCACTAGATAACATAAAATTTAACAGAGGACTTCTAGGGACAATGTTATTTACCACTTTTCTAGGATAGAAGTTCAGGTCATCACCGCGGAAAGTTTGTGATGGTATTTAAAAGAGGCAGCCAGAGACGATGACTGTAAAGTTCAAAGGCAGAGGAAAACTGCTTATGTTCTCCTGAGTTTGTGGAAACCTATGATTAACCCTTTCTTTTATCTTATACTTTACTGAAAAACAGAATGTACACATATATATAATGGCTTTGTTAGTAATTCTTTCCTTGCTTTTATTTATACTTTTACTGCCCAAATATCACCTGATAGCTACTGTATATAGTCTCTCTTTGGACTTTATGTAAATGTAACCCCACATTATTTTATACCTAACTTGTTTGTCTTAATTTTGTTTTCAATTTTAACTCATGATGCGGGATACACTGGAGTTCATTCATTTCATTGCTATATGGTATCCCAGTCTATGAATATAACACTATTTATCCATTCACTTTTGATAGAATTTATTTTGGCTCCGGCTTTGGCGACTGATTGCAAAGAACGCTTCTTTGAACATACTTGTACATGTCTGGGTGAATCGCCACAAAAAAAAAATAATCCAATGGACAATCTAAAACTGGAAAATGTAATATATTAAAGAAAGAAAACATGCTGGCTAAGCAGCAGATGGGACACAACAGGAGACAAGAGAGAAGCAGCAGAGAAAAGGCCCGGGGGAGGACAAGACAAAGCTGAAAGCCTCTCACACTGGAGCACGTGACCTGCCCCAGGGCCAGCCAGTCAGAGCGCCTGTGACTGGCTCAAGAGCGGACCTGTGACTCAGTTTGGTGCGATCAGGGCTAATCCCGGAGCTTGGGCTTCAGGCGCCAGAATGAGATGCTTTCTTTCCCACTGGACTCGAGCCTGGAGCTTCTGGGCTGGCTTCTAGCCAGAGCCAAGAGGGAAGGGTAACATCTCCTGAGGCCCTGGAGAGAGCTACCCCAGGCCTACCACTGGACCAGAAGGTTCCATGAGCAAATATTTCTCTATTTACTTTAGACCAGTTAGAGCTGGTTTTTGTTTCATTGCCTTCAATGGAAGTCCTAACTATAAACACCTTTCTGCATTCTTACGTTCTGACGCACTCAAATGCACTCTGCCCTCATTTGTACCTTCCAAAAGGAAAGGTGTATATCGTATTACGGGAAAACTTCAGACCAATTCTCTGCTCTATTTCCCGACTTGTAAATGGTCTTCCTCCTGGGCCTTTCCTAATGAAGCCAGAGCAGCAATCCAGGGACCTGACCACACGCAGGACATCGGCACCGAACTCTTCCTCACTGGATCCGTCGACCTACATTCGTCTAGCGAAACTTTGCACTTCTCTGTACCCATAATTCTAATATATTGTTTTAATTATCATTTTAGGAGCTCAAGTCTGAGAGGACTGTGAGTATGTCCGAGCGGGAGGCTTCATGGTTCCTCGGCAGAGGACTCATACTCCAAGTGAACAGAGCTGGCTGTGAACTGTGGTGGCTTCTGCTTCTGAGTCTGAGGATGAACTTAAAATTCAGAATGGCCATCAGAAAGCCTGGTTGCTTAGATCTCTGTAAACTGACTTATCTGAGCATCACAGACCTCCCCCACTGTGTTCCGTCTCCAGCCCCCTTGCCGTTTCAGGCATGATGCGCTAAGCTCCGGGCTCCAGGCTCCGAACCGAACACTGGGTGGGTCATTAATTGTTCATTGCAGGCCTGATTATTTCCACACAGAGTCCCCCCACACTCCCCACACACCTAAAATTAACTAAGTCAGAACACAGAAACTGGCAGGCCAGCCCTCGGACATGTCCTACTTGACCTTTACAATGTATTTTAAAATTTTGGTTTTGTCGCACACAGTTGATATCAGGAGAGTCTACAGCACAAGTCTCACTTCGGGAGCCTCCTGAAACATCCAGACGTCTGGCGCCCCACGAATTCCCTCATGGTGGCCATTAGCTCGAGCAAAGTAGCAGCTGCTTCTTTGGTCTTAAAACTGGTCGTCTTCACTTACTGACTCTCTCACTGGAGCCCCAGGAAGCAGCAAAATGCGGAATAGATGTCGTGCAAAGTGTGACCCCAAGGCCTCAGATGGGCTGCTATTGCGCCGTCTGAAAAAGGGACAGAAGTAGTCGGAAGGCTGGACAGGAGGGGCCTTGAGGTGGCGGTCACCGGAAACCCGCAGCAGCAGGCATGTTTTCAGACATGCCATGGAGCAGGAGACAGTGGAGGTCAAAGAACAGATAATCCACGGGCAAAATCGGAAGCCCCAGTACCTCAGCCTCACAAAGGAATGGAAAGAGGAAAGGGAACACGTGAAGCTGCGTTTTCGCAGTTTAAAAAGTTCCTTTTTCTGGTGTGTCTGAATACGTAGACCGAGATCCGTGGTCTCCACGTTACCGACGGAGCCCTCGCACGAAACTTTCTCCTGTGTCCATCTGCGGCCCACCTTGTTTTCTTCAACAGTTCCTCCCCACCCCCTTCTGCTCAGTCTCTGCGCACGCCTGCTTAGTGCGGGAGCCACTTTCCTGAGGCGTCACCTGGAGAATTTATTGTTTGGGATGAATGTTGCCGTTCCGCAACCACCCCCGAGCAGTGACTTAAACAGCAGCCAGCCTTCGTCCATTCGGACAGGACACAGCAGGCTTGGTTCATCTCCGCTCCCCGAGCTGTCAGTCGGTGACCCACATCTCGGGACCGGAGTCTTCGGGAGACTGGCTCACTCACGTGTGTCGGGCCGGTGGCTGTGTGGACGGGGCCGTCCGCCGCGGCTGTCGGCTGGAGCGCCGGGAAGGGGCCTCGTCATAGCTGCGTGGCTTCCTTACAGCACAGAGGCTTGTGCCCCGCGGGAGAGTCCCCAGAGACGGGATGTGAAAGCTACCGGTTTCTTAAGTCCTGGGCCCCGAAAACCGCACATCCCTTTCACTATATTCCCCCGGGCAAGCCGAGCCAGCGCCGAGTGGAACAGAGGGGACGTAGAACACAGCTCTCAATGCAGGACGTGTCAAAAACCGGGGCCATGTTTTCAAAAGTGCTACATTTATTAAAAAAGCAAATACTTGGATTTCACCCTAGACTCTCCAAATCAGTACTTCTGAGGCTTGAAACTGGGAATGTATTTTTTTTTTAAAGATTTTATTTATTTGTTTATTTGACAGAGACAGGCACAGCAAGAGAGGGAACACAAGCAGGGGAGTGGGAGAGGGAGAAGCAGGCTTCCCGCCGAGCAGGGAGCCCGATGTGTGGTTCGATCCCAGGACCCTGGGATCATGACCTGAGCCAGAGGCAAACACTGAACGACTGAGCCACCCAGGTGCCCGAGACTGGGAATGTATTTTTAATAAACACCCCAAATTTTTGTAAGTCAACCAAAACTTGATTTCCACATCATTTTGGAACCTCTTGTTGTCACATAAAACTTCCCTTTCTCCTATGTTCTTCTAGGGGAGAGAATTTTGTAACATCCGCAACCACACGTTTCATGAGAAGGGAAGGGGTGGTATTAAGGCGTCTGTTCTCAACCTGGGCTCCCCGCGCACTGCAAGCAGAGCAGGGCCCAGGAGAAGGTGAGGGGAAGTGAGGGTGGGGCCGAGAACCCTGACGCCAGCACAGGTAGGCGTCCAGCATGCGGCTGCACAGCCCATCAGAAAGTCCAGCTGACTTCTTACCTGGGTACCCTCACCTGTGAGAAAACGTGCTTCCTTTTCCTACAGATGTTCGGGAGAGGGAAATGTTTTCAGGACGGCTGTGTTTCCATCTGCAAAGTGTGCCGCGTGCTGCAGGCCAAATGCGCAGTTTCTTTGGGTGCTGCGGGGACAGAGGAGGGAGGACAAATGAGGCAGGGGCAGGAGCACATTGTTCCCTCAAGGGGAAACCAGAGTTTGATCCAACGGAGACTCCGGGAAAGGCAAAAAGACATAAACATCAGAATTATCCAGCCAAGAGGTGAGGGAGCAGAGATATCTCCATTCCCACCCCCTGAAGTAATTCAGTAACTAAGTAAGGATGCCCCGATGGGGTCATTCATTCCCAGGCATTTCGCTGCGCAAAGTGGGTTCCAGGTATCGGCCATCGTAAATCAGGCTGGTTGAAGGGAGGGGTAAGGGGCCAAGAAGGTGTGAGGAGAACACGCTCCCATGTCCCACCTCACATCTGGGCCCTGCTTTAATCGAAATGGATCAGACTAAGGACTTTGGCGTTTGAGAATTTCCAACGTGTTCTTTAGGACTGTTCCTGCCTGTTCCAGATTCTACAAGGAGACGCCTTACTTCTCTGTGGAGCCGAGAGTCTTCCTGGGAAACCTGCAGTGTTTCCTCGGTTACTGAAGAAAGCGACCTCTTCTCATTGGAAGAATCAAGTTCTGGAGCATTCGCGGTGTCATTCCCAGATGCACACTTGCCAGACATTACCAGCCAGTGCAGAGGAGCCCATGTCTCAGGGCAGCAGCCCATGTGGAAGAGCCAAAGTGATCACTGGCTGAGTTCACCGACAGAGACTCTGGAAAGCTTCCCCCTTCCAGGTCACATCATACATTATTAATAAGGGGAGACTGACCTTCTGCACCTTGCAAAAGGAAAGGGTAGCCACTGAGATTCGAGCGGGCCACTCGCTGCAGCTCCAACTCAGCTGTTTCTCTCTCTACCTTCCTCTCGTGGGCGCTGCGTTCGCTCGTAGAACTGTTCAACTAATAGAACAAACAATTTAATTGTTTTTGAAAGAGATCTTACTGGTCACGGAGAAAGTATGCCGCTTTGCTTGATGTTTGCAGAAGGTCTTTGCTTTCTGCGGTTTCCCCGTGCACAGACTGGGAGCCCAGGAGCCCCTCGCGATCAGGGACCTTGTCTGCCGGCTCCAGCCCGGCCGCGCTGACGTCCGAGCTCCTGACCCGAAGGACCCAGCCACAGAGCATGGGCTCCCCCGACCCGGAGTCCTGAATCCGCACGGGATCGGCACAACAAGGAGGGGAAGGAAGCTTAGCCAGTCGCGCCCTCAGAGTAGAAACCCGAACTACTAAACCGCTAGAAAGCGCAGGACACCGTCCGTGACACTGAAGGACGAGGCATTCTTCCTGCGCTTGAGAAGCAAAGTCAGACTCACCTCCCTGCTAAAGCCGGACGCGAGCAACCAGCCTGCGAGGGCCTCTCTCGCCCACTGCCTACCCCCGGGGCTCGTTTCTGTCCCAGACGCCGCAAGCCCACTCTGGGGGCCCTGAGCTCACCTGGCGTGGTGTGACCTCACGAGGATGGCTTGTGCTCACCAGTACGTCACCTCCTCGGAGAAACCTTTCCCGATGGCCCCGTCTTCTGCACTCACTTCCCACCTTTTTAAAGATTTTATCTACTTAATTGAGAGACGGCCTGAGAGAGAACGGGTGGGGGAGGAGCAGGAGCAGCAGACCCCATGCTGGGCGGGGAGACTGACGGGACGCGGGGCTCTATCCCGGACCCTGGGATCGAGACCTGCGCCGAAGGCAGAGTCTTACCCGACTGAGCCCCCAGGCGCCCCCACTGTCGCCTTCACCTGCAGCGGAAGCACCGGAGAGTCCGCTCCGGAGAACCAGGCCGACCCCGTTCATCGCTCCGCCCCCAGCCCCTGCGAGCAGCACGAGGGCAGGAGCAGCGGTCCGCAGGCACCGGGGGTGAAAACGCCAGCCGGGGCCTGCCCGGAGCTCGGCCGCCGCTGTCCCTCTCCTGTCCCGGCCGCTTCGCGCTCAGCGGAAGTTTTTTTCCCTTTTTTAAAAACTGCGGTAGAATCGACAAGACCCCGTAAACGCGAGTGCCCAGCGGACCGACTGGACTGACTGGATACATTGTATCGCCGTCGGGCCGCCTGCGGCGACAGCGGCACCGCCGTCCCCATGTGAAGTCACTCCGCCCGCGCTGGGGACAGTCACGGTCCCGTCTCTCCCCAAACTCCGCGCTCCTAACCCGGCCGTGTCCGCCACGCCGCGCCAGGGTCTCCGGGACTCACAGCTGCGGGACGGCCCGTCCGCGACCTCTGTCCCCCGTCCCCGCCGGCGGAGCGGCCATTCCGCTCCGTCCTTCTGTCCGCGTAGACGAGACGTCCCCGGCGCGTCCTCGTCCGTCCCGCCCGTCCGCGTCGAACGCCGCAGCTCCGCGCACAGGACGCACCGCACAGAGCCCGGCGGTGCGGACGCAGCGACCACACACCCGCTCCCGTGCGGGCTGAGCCCGACCCGCACACAGAACTCTACAGCCCGGGAGCGACGCACCGAAGAGCCCCGTGTAGACACGGGCAGCGCGACCAGACGGACATTTTCCCGCAGAACCTCACGGGCAGAGCGACAGGGAGCGGAGTCACGGCCAGCGCTGTGCCGTGGTCCCCGCCGGCGCGTTCCGGGGCCGGGGCCGGGGCCGGGGCCGCCCGCAGCAGCGCCCGCAGCGCCCGCAGCTGCGCCCAGACGCGCCCCAACGCGCCCCGACCCCGCTCAGCTCGCGCCCCCGCCGCCCCCCTCGTGCCGCCGGCCGCGCCTCCCCGGCCCCGACTCCGGGCTGGAACAGCCTCCGGAACGGCCAGTGCGTGCCCGCAGCTCCCAACGCAGGTCCCTGGGCCACGGGGCCCGGTCGTGGGCGACGAGCGGACCCCGCAGCAGGCGCGCCGGCCCCGCGACGACGCTGTCCGCACCGTCCTCTCCGCAGACGAGTGAACCGACGCACTGACGGCACACACCGGCCATCCCGCGGGCCGGCCCGGGGCGCCCTTCGCGCCTCTGCGTGTCCCCGTCCCCGTCCCGGGCGGCGGCACTCGGCGTCCCCTGCGGGTGCGCGCGGGGAGGAGAGTCGCCGCCTCGCTTCTCCGTCTGCCGACCCCGACCCACAGACGCGCGGTCTACGGCGCTCCGGACTCCACCCGCGGGGTCAGCCGTGAGGCCCTGTAGGAAGGTCCGCGCTCAGGACTCCGTCCCCATCGGTGCGCGGCCTCCAGCAGGCGGCTCCACGCCGTGCTGCCCCCGGCGGTCGGTGCTGCCCCTGGCGGCCGGTGTTTCCTCCCGGTGGTCCGGAGCTGCCCCTGGCGGTCGGGTGAAAGCTGCGGCAGCCCCAGCCCCAGAAGCAGCGTCGTCCTCCTTCGTCCCGGACACACCCACGGAGGGACACCCACAAGGAGGGCCAAAGCGCCACCCGGCGGACCCTTTAAGAACAATTTCGCTGCGATCATCGGGCGGGACATGGCAGCCCCTTACCACCGCCGGCTCCGACCCAGGACTGGGTCAGGGGCTCCGAACAACGAGAGACTCCTCCAGGGCAGCGGGCCTCGTCCTGGCAGCGTCGGGCGCAAGCGCGTCTCCCCGCGCTCCTGTCCCCGCGGAGGGACCGGCACAGGCTGGCTGCGGGGTCAGCCGCAAGGATCGCCCGCTCCGGGCACGTGACACGGGGGCGCAGGAGCGCGGCACGCGGTGGTTTCCGCAGTGAAGTCGCCAGGTGAGGTGCGGCCCACCGCCCTGGACGCCCGAGTCTGAGGGCAGAGGCGGGGCCTGGCGGAGGCGGGGCTGGCAGCGACCCCGGAAGAGCCTCGGCCGGGAAGGACGCGGAAGCGGAAGCGGGAAGGGACTCGCGGCGCCGCCGTCCGTGCTCGGAAGCCCGAGAGCTCGCAGCCCGCGCCTGGGGGACGCGGTGGACGGCGCCGGGCGAGGCAACCGCGGCCCCGCCACGCGGCCTGCACGGACTCGGGCTCGCAGGATGCACCGGCTGTGGCGGCTGCTCGCGGACCGGGCCGGCAGGTCGGGCCGCACGCGAGTCCGGCCCCAGCGGGCGGAGCTCCCACGTGGACTCGGTTCCAGGCGGCTCTCACCTCAGCGATGGACGGGGCGGCGTGTGGCGGCCGCAGACGACGTCGGGGACGGGGGCGGGGCTGACGGGCTCTTCGCGGACCCGTCCCCGGCCCCACCGACCTTCGTGGTCGCCACGGCCGCAGGGGACAGGCGCCTCCGCGCACGCCGGGTCTGCGCGTTGCCTGGCATCGCAGGTGTCCGCGGAGAGCCGTGGCCGGGGTCCTGCGGCGGCGTCTGCGGGAGGGGCTGCAGCCGTGCGCGGGGCTGGGGGCGCGGGCCGGGCGCCCTGGCCGGGGGCACTGGGGTGGCGGCCGCGTTTCCTACTAGAGGATCCCCGTTTAAGCTCGACGTGGTCACGTGGCGCCGTCCTAGCCAATGAGAGCTGGAGCTCCGCGCTGAGCGCCGCCCCTCCCCAGGCGAAAGGCCTCGCGGGGAAGCCGGGTCGGCCGCCGCCATCTTGCACTTACTCCCGGCTGGAGCGCGGAGACGAGGCCCGGCGCCGTGGCCGCCTCTGTGCGCCCGTGAGGTGACGCGCGCGGAAAGAGGCCGCAAAGGTTGACGCTGGTGAAGTCTCCCCGGCGGCCTTTTTGTTTCCTGTGAGACAGACGAGCCCGGACGTCGAAGCCGCTCGTTGCGGTTGAGGCCATGGACGGGGGCGCTCCCCACCGAAGCCGGAGGCGCTCGCCGCGGCCGTGTCCGTCCTGGCGGCCCTGCCGGGCCCGGGGCTGTGCCGGGCGGACCCTGCGGCTCGTCGTGACCGCGGGAGCAGGAGCCGTCGGGTGCTCTGCGGACAAGCCTGAGCCCTCGCGCTCGCCCGGGGCCGCAGACGCGCCCCGCGGTGGGGGCGGGGAGCACGCGGGCGTCCGCCTCACTGAGGCCGGGGTGCGTGTGCGCGGCCCCGCCCGAGGCAGCCGCTACAGGCGGGTCCGAAGCACGGGGCGGGGGCGGCGGAGAGCACAGGCCGGGCCACCCGGGCAGTCACTGTCCCCGCCGCCGGGTCCTCTGGGGGAGCCTCGCGAGTGCGACGACGCGGTTCCTTCCCGGGGGTTCGCGGAGAGCCGGGCCCTGCCGCGCGGGGCGTCTGCATGACCGGTCACCGATCTGGACGCCGCCTGGCGCTTGTGCCGCACCCCCGTGCCCGCAGTGGCCGTGGAATCACGACTGTCCCCGTCGGCTCAGGCCGCCGCAGCCCGAGCTCCGGGGCTGGGAAGGCCGAGAACCGGCGTCCCCCGCTCGGCGTTCGGTTCGGGCCCCGCTGGCGGCTCGTGGAGGGCCCGTCCTGCAGGGTCCAGCGGCCTTTCCTCCGTGCGGGGGAGAACGAGGTTTTCTCTCTTCCTCTCCTTGGAAAGGTCGGGACGGCCATGCCCTCCTGACGTCATGGACACCAAATCGCCCCCAAGGTCCCAACCTCCAAATGGGGTCGCCCTGGGGCTAGAAACTCCACGCAGGATTTTGGAGGGAACGCGACCATTTGGTCCAGGCACGGACGCGTCACCGAACGGGACAGAAGTCCCACGAGTTCACCGGTGCCCCCTGGACCGCGCGGGCTCACCGCGGACGGAGGGCGGTCCTGCGTGTCCCGCGGTGCGCGCGCGTGGTCGGGCTGTCCTTGCAGCCGAGAATGCTCGGTTAGCGTCTGACTCGTTTGGGAACTTGGTGGAAGTGACCTTGCTAGGCTGTGCCCACTTGGAGAGAGAACAGTTTGATAAAGTGTATTTATTTAATTATTGGATTAAGTTACTAAATTTAGCTTTTGTCTCTGTTGAATTCAGGTTTTGAGTAACTAAAAAATTTTCTATATTTGGCCATCGAGTATAGAGACATACATCAGTTAAAAAAAAGACACACAGAGACAGACTTTAAAAATCTTTACTTGCCGATTTCATTTTAGTATCCAGCCTGTTTCTAGCTCCTATTTCTTTCTTTCTTTTTTTTTTTTTTCATTTTATTTCATTCCAGTGTTCCATAATTCATTGTTTATGCACCACACCCACTGCTCCAGGCAATCCGTGCCCTCCTTAATACCCACCACCAGGATCACCCCCCCCACCCCCCCTCACCTCCATAACCCTCAGTTTGTTTCTCAGAGTCCACAGTCTTTTCTGGTTTGTCTCCCACTTGGATTTCCCCCAACTCACTTATGGAGCATAAGGATTAACATGGAGGACATCGGGAGATGGACAGGAGAAGTGAGTCGGGGGCTCCTCTCTATTTCTTGTTGACACAGACTCATTGAGGAATTAGAAAGAGGAACAATCCAGGCTGTGAATACTTAACAAGTCATTGTTCTACACTGGATCATTAGGAACTGACTTAAAAGTGTGAATTGATGAAAATTTAGAAAGGAATAGATTGGGGTGGTATACTTTAAAAAGAAATTTGGCAGTAAAAGACAAGATGTCTTTGTGTTAATTCAGCAGAAAAGAATCTGGTTATCATTGAGAGGAAGCTATTAGCATCATATGGGACACATAAACATATGCCTAATAGTGATTCACAATTGTAATTTGGGGTCATAATTATGCCTTCCATTTTTATGTGTTTTTATGTTTTCTGCTGTATGAATACTTCTATTAACAAGTCAAAGAAAAAAATAAGCAGTGTGCACATTTGAAACTTTCAGTGACTCCTAAATTTTTTTCATTCTAACAGTTAGGGAGAGCTCTAGAGATAGAATACACATTAAAATTTCCCTGTCATATTCATAAATCACTCAGCATTATATAAGAATCCCTGAGGTTTGTAAACTATGGCTTCATAGCCCACAAGAGGTTAGTTTTTGCCTTACTCAGTAAGCTAACACCTTTCTGCAGTTCAGCTGCGATCCGTGAAGGGACTTGAACACAGTGTAAGGTAAGGAATTGGGGACTATGTCTAGTTTCAGTGTTCATTAAATCTATGCCCACACGGAGAGATGGATTTTTTTTTTTTTACATTGACAGCATTTATGTTGCATTCTTTTTGAAAAAGTAAAACAAAACAACCTACCAATTTTTATCTTAACGTACTTGAGAAGCAGGTGAGTCAAAATATAAAATATACAAGAGTGTGCCAGATGCCACCCCCTACAGCCAATAAATAATGCCCAGATTTGGACAATGCTAGCAAGCCATCGGGGCTTACAGTCTGAGATAAGTGACTCTAGAAGTTATATCCTGCCCTTTGGGGATTCTGATACCTCTCCTTTGCCCTGGCTCTTATCTGTAATAGATTATCCAAATATTTGTTGACCTTTGAAGGCTAACCTTGGAGTCTACATGAAACTAGATTTTCTACAGCCACTCTAGAAGTATTTGGAGCTCAATGTTGAAAGGAATTAAAGCTCAGAAACCCTTTAAACAAACAAACATATAAACATACCCCCCCAAGTAGATTTCAGAGTGATTGAAAATGCCTGGCTCATCCCTTTCCCCAAATCTCTCTTTCCCTGCCCACTCCCACACATAACCCCAGGAGACAGGAGATACTAATTCAGACTCTCTACAAAAAAAGTATTTGGTTATACAACTGGTTATACAACTCTTACAGGGAAGAGGGGCCTAGAGATGAAGTAATGGTTTGTTTTGATTATGCAGAATGTACTCTCTCCTTTATAACTGGTTTAAGGCTGTCCGAATAAAAATTAATAATCTGTTATTGCACCCCCCCCCAAAAAAAAGGAAGAGGGGAGGAAAGAAGGAAAGGGGTTGGAGGTGAGGGGACACAGCAGAATATCTAACTATAAGTGACTTATTTCATTTCACAATAGAAGATTTTGTCAATTTATTTCTTGGTAGAAGAATTTCTTTTAATGTAAAATATTTTTATTTTAAAACAATTTAATTTTAATTCCAGTAGGGTTAATTATAGCCAACACACAGTGTTACATTAGTTTCAGGTGTGCAATATACTGACTCCGTAGTTCCATATATTAGTTCACTGTCACGATAAATGTACTCTTAATCCCCTTCAGCTAGTTCACCCTCCCACCCACCTCCCCTCTGGTTACCATCTGTTTGTTCTCTATAGTTACGAGACATGTTTTTGGTTTGTCTCTTTCTTCTTTTGTTCATTTGCTTGTTTCTTAAATTCCACATATGAGTAAAATCATGGTATTTGTCTTGCGCTGAATGACTTATTTTACTTAGCATTTATACTCTCTGGATCCATCCATATTGATGCAAATGGCAAGATTTCATTCTTTTTATGGCTGATTAATGAGATGATACCGTATATATGATCTGTTTGTCTTCCTTACCCATTCATCTATTAATGGACACTTGGACTACTTCCATAATGTGGCTATTGTAGATAATGCTGCTTATAAACATAGGCCTGCATATATCCCTCTGAATTCGTGTTTTCATATTCTTTGGGTAAATACCCAGTAGTATAATTACTGAATCATAGGGTAGTTCTATTTTTAATTTTGTGAGGAACCTCCATACTGTCTTCCCCAAGGGCTGCACCAGGATGCATTCCCACCAGCAAAACAAGAGGGTTCCTTTTTCTCCAGATCCTCGCCAACACTTGTGATTTCTTGTGTTTCCGATTTTAGCCATTCTGACAGGTATGAGGTGGTATCTCATTGTGGTTTTGATTTGCATTTCCCTGATGATAAGTGATGTGAAGCATCTTTTCATGTGTCTGTTGACCATCTGGATATCTTCTCTGGGGAAATGTCTACTCCTGTCTTCTGCCCATTTTTTAATTGGATTATTTGTTTTTTTTTGGTGTTGTGTTGTATAAGTTCTTTTTATAGTTTGGATGTTAACACCTTATTGGATATGTCATTTGTAAATATCTTCTCCCTATCTCAGTAGTTGTCTTTTAGTTTTGTTGGTCTTTTTCTTTGTTGTGCAAAGGCTTTTTATTTTGATGTAGGAAGACATTTTTAATCCCATAATTTACATCATGCTATAAATTTTTGCATCTCTCCTTGTGTCTATGAAAGATTTGGTATCAACCCCTCCCCCCCCCCCCGAATTTGTTTCTTCTCATCATAGCTTTTACTCTAAGCAGTAGCTTTAAAGCAAAAGGGGTATTGGGGCTGTTTCATAACTTATAAGCTTGAAGACTATAGGTTCTTCCTGACTCCTGCTCTGGAAAGTTCATAACTTTAAACCCTTGAATTCATATCCTCCTCTACTAATATTTTGCCTGATTATTCCCTAATACTGAGTTTTATCCGATGGTAAAATATTATATGTCCCTTCACTTTCTAGAGAACACCTGAGAACAGCATGACTTATAAAATAATAACCTAATCTAGTTAGATTAGCCATAATACATGGTTATGATGGAAAGTTTTCAAATAACAAATATATTTTTAGAATATTTATTCAACTGAGAATAATAACAAGTATGGGAAGTGCATTTTGTTATATGTATATGTCAATAAAAACTTCTTTAAAAGAAATAATATGAAATATGACAAGTTGTAGCTATTGAGTTCCTTTCTGTTAAAAAGATTACCCTTGTTATTGAAAACTTTCCAAATGAATTCAGACTCTTCGGGGTTCACATACCCTTAGTGTATTGTTTAAATAGATTTTTCTTCATCTGCAGTGATGATGACCACTTTTTGGAAGTATTGGGGTTGCAAATTTTTATTCTGTGCTTGTGAAATACATTGTACTAAACACTCGGGAGAGTCAAATCTATAATTTATTCTTATAACTGGTACCACCTGCGGAGGGGAAGCACCACAGCCCCACCCATGACTCCTTCCAGGGTTTCACCACAGACAAGGACCCTGGGAATTAAAGAATCTTGATTTGTAGCATTCAAACATGTGATTTAATCACAGTAAGGAAAGGAGCTCTTACCCATATGTAAAAGTCAGAAATGGTTATAGGGTTTCCCGATGACATTTTCCATGAAGTTATACATTCATGAGTCCCACAGTATTGATTTGGACATCGGTCCTATACCTCATTTCCTCTCCCTCTTACCTGTGTGTGATGTGTGTATCTGTGCCTACGTGTCTGTATGTACTTTTCTCACATGCAGTCAAGAGAGAGTGGCTGAAAGGAGCATTACAAAGGGCCAGTTAAGCAATCCTTACCCAGTAGTGTTGAACCATGTAAGGTTAACCTACCCATGGACTAGCCAGTATTTTTCAAAGAATATTCTACCTCCCCAGATCTATTAAATGAGAATCCCTGCCATGGACACCAGAGCATCTGCATTAAAAATTTCTAAGTAGTTCTTACCCATACTGGAATCTAAAGAATGCCCAAGTTTGATCCTTTATTCATTTATTTGTTTGTTTAGCAAACATTTACTGTTAAGTACCAAGAGATACAAACAGGAACAAGACAATCATCCTGTCTTCATGAAACTTAGAATTTAACATTTGCTACACTGTGTCTCACAGACTCCCTCCGTGTCCTGTAAGAATTACACAATTGTTGCAAAATGTCGAGCAGACTTCTCTACTGGACAGGACCAGAGCCAGAAATAATCCACATTCTAAAGAATAAAGAGAACTGTAAGCAATTGGAGACCAGATTCTCACTGTCTCTAGGGTTTAGCAAGCGGCCGCTGAACCACCTCCAATATCTGGCGTCATCATCCAAATCCAATCCCATTTTCTATGCATGAGGAATAGGGAGGAAAGGGGACAGCGAGGGAAGGCACAGGTTCAAGAGCCCAAAGTATCAAGTTCTTCCCACAGGACCATAGCTCCTCATTCTCCTCCCTGTGAAGACAGCAGTTGCCTCCTCACCACAAAAACCAAGTAAAGGAAGTACTAGTTAAGACTCCCTTGAGACCGGCAGTGCTTTTAAGAAGGAAAGATAGACCTCTACCCTCCCAGTGAAATGTCTCCTTCTGCCATGAACTTGCTGGTCAGCCAGTCGTGGCTATCTGAGAGAAGCCACGTGGAGAGGGGGCAGCGGAGCAACTTTCACTCCCACAGAAGATCACTGGACTAAGCTGCAGCACCCCATCGAAGCAGGCAGCTCGTTGATGAGGGGTCCCCAGAAGTGAGAGGCTGTGGGGTCTGCCATGCAGGTGGGAACTTGGGACATTGGACGAGATCAGTCCAGGAGCTCATCAGCGCCTTAAGTCTGAGGATCCGCCTCTCAGAGAATGTAACCGAGAGCTTCGAGAGAGTTAACATTTGAATGCCTGTCATGCCAAGTAGGGCTTCACGGCTAACCAGGTTCCCCAAACCCCCAAATTGTACTTTGTAACTTTCAATTTTTTTTTTCCTACCCCAAATATCTGTGCTGGGGAAGAGAATGGCGCCGCATTGGGTATGAGATTGAAGCTTTAAACTGGCCAGATTAGACCAGAATGACAAGAAGCCTGTGGGACCTCACTGTCTCACTATGGCCTGGAGAATGTGGCTGAAGGAGGGAACTGAACAAAATCAGTATTGCATGTTTATACCACACCGTGCTAGGCTGAATGTGTCCTCCCAGGATTCCTATGTTGAAACACACTCTCTGGTGCAGTGGCACTTAAAGGTAGGCCCGTAGGAGGTGATTAGGTCATGAGACTGGAGGCCTCGAGAGAGGGAAGACCGCCCTTATCAAAGAGACTTCAGAGGATTCCTCACCCTTTCCTCCATGTTAGGACACAGCAAGAAGATGGCCTTATCTAAGCCAGAAAACGAAACTTCTCCAGGTACTGACCCTGCTGGTGCCTCCATCTTGGACTTCCCAGCCTCTAGAAGTGTCGGAAATAAATTTCTGTAGTTTAAACCACCCCGGTTCTGTGGTGTTTTTGTTATAGCAGCCTAATCTGACTAGGACCAACTACATAAGATGGAGAAATAATGTAAATGAGTCCCCATTAATACCATCCCTGCCGCTGTCACCGCCGCTGCTGCCACCCCCATCCTGAAACTGACAGTGACCGTGGGCACACTGAAGACTCTGGGAAATGCTGCAGGGAAAGCTTTATAATTATATTCAACCTAGCGTTTTTCTTATTTATTCAGAGAGAACAAGAGAGATGGGTGTGTGTGTGTGTGTGTGTGTGTGAGAGACTCATAACCCTACCGGAGGCTAATGTTCTGTGGGAGGACACACAGGAAACGCGTGCTGGAATAGACGTTAGATGTGCGGTGTTCTGGGTGACAGATCAAAAATTACTCACATCTTAATGTGTTATCATATGATCACATGGTTAATAAAGTAACTTTGAATACATTAACATCATAAGATGATAATAATAACTAATCGTCATTGAGTGCTAACTGCCTTCTGGAGAATAAAGATTTTCCATGCATTATCATAATTGAATCTTTCCAAGAACCTGTGATGTAGGTACTACAGTCAGTCCTTGAACAACACAGGATGAAGGGCACTAACCCTCGAACAGTCAAAAATCCACATAGGGACGTCTGGGTGGCTCATTGGGTTGGGGCCTCTGCCTTCGGCTCAGGTCATGATCTCAGGGTCCTGGGATCGAGCCCCACATTGGGCTCTCTGCTCAGCAGGGAGCCTGCTTCCCCCTCTTTCTCTGCCTGCCTCTCTGCCTACTTGAGATCTCTGTCAAATAAATAAGTAAAATCTTTAAAAAAAAATCCACGTATAACTTCTGACTCCCCCGAAACTTAATAGCCTACTGTTGATCTGAAGCCTTATCAATAACATAGTCAACTAATACATATTTTACAGATTATATGTATTGCATACTGTATCCTTATAATACCTTTTATTCAATATTTTCAGTATTTCTAAGCTACAGTAGTTCATCTGCAAGTATTTTTTAAATTGTTGCAAATCTCTCCCCAATTTTTCAGGATGTTTATTGAAAAAAGTCTGTGTCTAAGTGGACCTGAGCAGTTCAAACCCATGCGGTTCAAGGGTCAACTGTATCCTGTCAGGTTGTTGTTAAGGAAATGGGAGGCCAAAGTTGCACTCCTGTAGAAATCCTTGTCTGTCTGAGCAAGCCCTGCTCCAGACCACTGGGATAAATTGCTCTGTATTCACAGTTCTCCCTACATCCTTACAGGAAATTATCCAGACTACAGACTATGATTCTACTATTCCTTGTGACCACACTGAATAATCAGTCATAGCTGTGAAATTCTCGGCAATGAAATTATCTGTGATTTTCTAGCCAGCATTTTCAGGTTAAACAACAATGTGAGAGTCTCCATAATAAGCGTGGTAATAATTTGAAATTGATATGGATGACAAGAGAAAGGCCAAAGAGAGGCTGAACAGCTGTACGCTTTGGAAACATTAAGGTTCCTCTGGGTGGTATATTATATGAGTCTCTGTGTGTGCCGAGGGGGCAAGGGGGGCGCGGGGATAATATTTATCCTCAATACACTCTAAGTATGAGCAAATTGGCTGCAGATGGCTCACAGCTGTGAGGAGTACCTTTGTTTCATTTGGAACTTGTTATAAATCTGTTCCTTAAACTACCTGCTCCAATGGCGCTTAATTTAGAAGATGTCGGGTAAGTCCCTGTATATGACCTTCATATATCATCATGAAAGCGGTGCGGTGGTTTTGCCTGGAAGCCCCTGAGACAGTCCCTGGATTTATCAAAGGGCCGGGTTACCTCGGGCACTTAGGGGAGTTTGAGGAAAGTCTTTTATTGATCATCAACATTGTAAAGAAGAAATCAATTTTTACAAAGAGTGGGATTGAGGGAGAAAAATTCCCTTTGGATTTAATAAAAAAAAATACGCTAGAATTACTCTTTTTTTTCCTCTGTATTTTGTAAACCAGAAATACTATTCTATACATTAAAGGAGTTTGAGCTGCAATGGAGAAGCTGGTTTTTGTGAGTAAACAGTCTAACTTGCTTTTCTCTAGAAAGGCAACTAAGATTGAATCAATGTCCAGGGTGTTTTTGTTGGGGGTGGGAATGGGTGACACGGGAGGGGATAAACTGATGATCATTACATGACTTACTTGATTTCATAAGTCCAAATTAGTGGAGCTCATGCTTGGAGCACAACTTTTTTTCCAATTATATATTTTTTTTAAATTTTACAGCAAATACTCATTAAATGCTTTAAAGTGACTTTATACTTGAAAAAAAACTTTTATTAAATGTTGGGAGTTGCTATAATTCCTATTCTGGTTTTGTTTTATTATTGGAATTTCAGTCCTGTGGTCCTTTTACCCCAGCTCTTTAAAGTCAAAAGCTTTGAATTTTGAGCTTCTTCTGGCTCCTCGAAAAGACTTTAGTCAATGGCGTGGTACACTCTGCACTTGCCTCCCTTTCTCTACGTCAGCCGGCAGTTCAGGCTTCCTCAGAAAACCATCCAGAACTGTCCAGGAGGTCAGTGGGCATTGGACCTCCCCTAGAAGTGGTCAAAACAGAGATCTGGGTCTATTAAAAACCCAGGAACCATTTATAAGTTTCCCTGTCACACAAAAGCCATGCAAAGGAAAAGCAAAATGCATCTTAAAGAGTAACCACTGAGCGGAACAAAGGAGGCCCCGGCAAAATAACAAAGGACATCCACTCTCCACTCAAAGATTTTCTCCAACATTCATATCATCAAACTGACAACAATTTTTAAAGGCAACCACTGTAATTTTGAATAAAATTTAGAATCTGAAACATTAAAGAATTCTTCTGTTTGCAATACAAAGTTTTGCCAGGGGGCAAATACATCTGCATTATGTTCCTAACTTCACCGAATGTACTGTAAGATACATTGTCGGCTCAGCTCCTACGTAAATAGCCTCAAAAGACAGCAAAAGATGCTTGGTTTTACAAAAAAAATTTTTTTTCGCTAATAACCTAAAAATTTTTATTTGTTTTGTGTCATGTTCCTTTATTTTGTGATCAGTGGGTTTCCAGAGACCAAAAAAAAAAAAAAAAAAAAAAAAAAAAAAAATCCCTAAGCATATAATTGCCCTATAAGAAATAAAGGTTTTACAGCTGGCCCAACTTTAACAACTGTCCAGGAACTATTTAGTCATATTTTGGGGGAAAAGTATTATCACCCATCAATTCAACTCAGGGTGTTAGTACAGGTTTTCATTTTCCTCTATTATGAGAGTTTTGGAAAAATGGCTGCCATGTTGCAGGAAAGATGACCCAAATGTTCTAGAAAAATTGTTCTCAAATTTTAGCGTGCCTACAATCTACTTTGGGTTCTAGTTAAAAGGCAGATTCTGACTCACTAAACTCAGCGAGGGCCTGAGATCCTGCCTTTCTAACAAGCTAACAAGATGATCCCAATGTTGAAGCTCTTGGAATCCCTGGTACTTGGATGAGTAAGAGGAAAAGAAAGTTCCTAAATAAAGGAAAAGGCACAGCATAAAACAGTAAGCACCGTGGCATCTTAGCGGCCATCTAGAAATATCTTAAAAGAAAATTGACAGGGGTGCCTGGCTGGCCCGGTTGGTGGAACACATAACTCTTGATCTTGGGGTTGGAAGTTCCAGCTCGGTGTTGTGTGTAAAAATTGTTTAAATAAATAAACCAAAAAACGAGAGAGAGAGAGAGGAGAAGAAGAAGAAGAAGGAGGAGGAGGAGGAGGAGGAGAAGGAGAAGAAAGGAAAAAAAAAGGAAAGAAAATGGACAAAAAAATGTAGTTACAGCCATAAAGATCAACATAGCTGGTTAAGGTGTAGGGAAAGAAACATAGCAAAAGAGCACCAGATTGGAAGTCAAAGAGTCTGGTTCTAACTTTAGCTGTGTCACTAACCCTGTGAACTTAGAAAACTCATCTGCACAGTAGATCTTGGTTTCACTCAATTGCACTGTCTGGATCTTGGTTTCCTTGTCTCTACGATAATGCAGGCAGGTCCCCAGCTGATTACAGCACCGGAAACAACTAGAGTAGGAAAGTTCAGGCAAGTATCAAGTTCTGCAGTCAAGAGAGATGAATCAGCCTCCTCAATGCAGTGATTGAGTGTATGTCCTGAAAAGCAGGATAACGATCCCTACCTTCAGACAAGAATGCCCCCTCTGGAAATTAACCCCGAAATACGATCAGAAATGCACACAATGCATACAAATACGATCAGAAAGCTGCTTTCACAGCTTAATTTATCGTAATAAAAATTCAGAAAAGATCTAAGTATCTAAAAATATAATGGAACTGTTAAATTGATTAGGGTTCATCCAACTAATGAAATGCCATGTTAACATTTTAAAAGCATTTTTAAAAGATTTACTTATTTATTTTAGAAGGAGAGCACACACACACATGCACACAAGTGGGGGGGGGGGCAGAGGGAGAGAATCTTGAAGCAAGCTCCCCACTGAGCGAGGACCCGACCCGGGGCTCCATCTCCCGACCCATGAGATCATGACTTGAGCTGAAACCAACAGTCAGACACTTAACCAACTGAGCAACCCAGGCGCTCCTAAAAAACATTTTCTAAGGATTTTGTGATAAGATGTTATGTAATAGGCATATGAAAAACTTCTGTAAGGAAATCGACCAGATTTAAATAAGAATTTGTATTTGCCTGATTTTCTTTAGTAAGCATCTAATAGTTTTATAATCAACAATGAGACTTTTTTTAGATTAATTCTCACTGGAGAATTGAGAAATCATCCGAGATAATGTGTCATTTCCTGTCGTCCTTGAATAGTTGAATGAAATCATTTCTTAGGTCCTTTCCAGCTCTAAAATGCAATCATTTTATAGATGGGACGCTTTTTCCTAACAAAGCAAATCAAAGAATTGGAAAAACTATCCAGATCATCATTCAGTATTCAGAGTTTTTGTTTACATCAAGTTTTCAGTGATGCTTATGTAATACCCTCTGATTCCACTCACTTGATCTTCTACATATTGACCTTTCGGGAATTAAATATGACAATCTTATATGTGCCAAAAGCGTCTCCATTTTGTTTGTTTGTTTTTCCCCTTTTTCAATCTTGAAATCACGTAAGTTTGTTTGGTTAATACAAATTTAATATTGATCAGAAAGCAGAAAAATCTCAAGTGTTAAAATTTACGGAGCATCGCGACAGGCTGGCCCTGAGGAGTAGAACAAATTAGACTTACAGGTCAGGTGGTGTGTGTCGGGCTTTTATATATTTAGTGATCTATGAAGGCACGTTTTGCAAAATGTTTAACTGACAATGTAGCTGAAACTGTGCATTAATAGACTTTGTTACAAACATACATTTTCTCAAAACCCGATTGAATGGCACATGCCTTAGGACATAGAAGAAAATCTTAAGATGTCTTCTGACTTGAAATATATATGAATCCATGCTCATCTCTCTTCCTTTGACCCGAAACCGTCAACATGCAGTAGAATGTCTGCAGTATTTATTAGTTTGGGGCTGAATTATACCACATTTGTTCATTTCCCCTGAAGTCAGGCATGAAATCGAAATCTACACTGTCCACCCTCTTGGGGTTCCCAGGACCTCACAAGCACATTTGCAGACTACCACAGGTGGGCAGGTAGAGAGGTTCCACGTCAGGCAGTGCAGCAAAAATGTTTTAAGTTTGCATGCCATTTCATGTTTGCCTATCAACTGGTTTTATTTTTCCCCTGGATAGAAAGAGGCCCAAGTGGAAAGTTTTTAGATGGGTGAATTCAACACCTGTTTTGAAAAGCTTAGAAAATTAGTGAGACAATTGACACCTGACTTCCCAATACTAAAGAATTAGACTTCAGTTTTCACTTTCAACCAGCCCGTTCCGTCATTTGACTTGGCCTCAGAGATGAAATGTTTAAAAACCTTTACAAAGAATTCAGTCTGAAGACTTTTCCACGGTCACCTGGGGTCATTGTACGTAATCAGAGTGCACTGTCTACCTGTGACCTGTCCTGTATGTGGCATGTTTGACTCAGAATGTTGTTTGGCAACTTCTTGGAAGATGATTTAATCTAGGATTTTTTAGAGTGATGATATCGTTATTTTTATAAAAATGATACCTATTCATGATAAAAAAAATAAGCAGATAAAGAAAATACAAATAAATCCCACAGATGATCCCAAATCTTATCACCTGAAAATAAACATTTTTTAATATTTGATGAATATTATTCCAGATCTTTATACATGTATAGAATAAATGTAAGGGAGAGGAGAGGAGAGAGAGAGGTAGAAGAGAGGAGGAGAGTAAGAGATCATACTATATCCATGAATTTAAATTTAAGGTGGCCTAAAGGATAAATCCTGATTTTATCCTTTTTTTTAACTTTAATTCCATTTCCAAGTTGTTCCAAATACTTCCATAGATCACTCTCATGCTCGTCTCCACCGGCTCCATCCACATTTTCTTGAACAAGGTCCATGCTTTTCGGTCTTCAATCCTACTCTTACTGACTACTCTTACTGTCTCCCGGTGCCCTCCCTGACCAGAAGTGCTCTCCTGCTCTGGCCTCTGAAGACGTCTAAGGACCCATACCTCTCTTTGGACACCTGCTGTCTTTATATCATGAATTGTCTTTTTGTGTCTTAGAAGTGTTAACTCAATAAAAAAAATAATTAATAAACTTTAATGTCTTCAGAGACATAAAGGAAGATGCAAAAAAAGAAAAAGAATCTAGATCCCAAAATAGAAAAACAAAAATAAATAAAATGAAATGAAAGTAAACAAAAATTAAAAACTATATATAAATAAAATTTTTAAGAAGTAAGAAGCTTTAAAAAGGAATTGGAAAGTATAAGAGAAAGTGAAATAATATAAAAGATAAAGACTAAAAGTAAAAAGGAAGGTAGATCCTAGTTCCCTTAGAGTCGAAGATTTGCAGGACTCTGTGATTAACAAACTCGGTGCCAAATTAAAAAAAGGAGGAGGAGGAGGAGGAGGAGGAGGAGGAGATGATTGTAACCTTCCTCAGAACAAGACCTGTGTTTTCTTCTCCACCACCCCCGCCCGCCCCTTTGGTCAGGGCTTTCCGCGCAGTTCCGAGGGCGACATAGCTAAGTGTTCAAGGACAGTTGTCAAGGGACGCTCCAGAGCGCGCAGACGGCAAGTCAGTGTTTCGCAGTAGCCGGTGACCGCGGTTTGCGTGGAGGCGCCGGCAGCAGCCGTCGGTGCGATCGCAGCGCGGCCAGGTGTCGCTGGAGGGTGCCTGCGCCTGGAATTCCAGACTCGTCAAAAAACGCCTCGCTGGGCGCCTGGGGGCTCAGGGGGTTAAGCCTCTGCCTTGGGCTCAGGTCATGATCCCAGGGTCCTGGGATCGAGCCCCGCGTCGGGCTCTCTGCTCAGTGGGGAGCCTGCTTCCCTCTCTCTCTCTGCCTCTCTGCCTACTTGTGATCTCTGTCTGTCAAATAAATAAATAAAATCTTAAAAAAAAAAAAAACAAAACCAGAAACAACCAACGCGCCGCTCGGGAGGCGGAGCTTAGTCGGAGGAGAAACGGGCCGGCAGCCCCGGCCACGGGACGTCCTCGAGCTGCAGGACGCGGACTCGGATTAAATGCGGGCGAGCAACTCGCGGTGCCATTGACGGCGAAGCTCGAGCCCCGCCGCCCCGGGTTAAAAGAAAAATGAAGGCGGAACCGCGCGTGGCCGGCAGAACCGGCCGGAGGCGGCCGCCGGTGGGGGACACAGTCCCTAGAGGTGGGGCGGCGGGGGCTGTGGGGACCGAGAGCGGCCGAGGCCGAGGGCAGGGGCAGCTCCTCGTCTGCGCGGGTGTCGCAAACCGGCCGAGAGGCCGCGTCCTTGAAAGGAGCGAAACGTTCAGGAGAGCGAGACCGAGACCCCGTGAGACCCCGTGAGACCCCGTGAGACCCCGTGAGACCCCGTGAGACCCCGTGAGACCCCGTGTGACCCCGTGAGACCCCGTGAGACCCCGTGTGACCCCGTGAGACCCCGTGTGACCCCGTGAGACCCCGTGAGACCCGCGTCAGCCCGGCCGGAAGCGACTGCGTCCCGTGGAGGCCGCGGAGCCAGGCGCGTCGTGCGGACACGCGGACACGCGGACTTTTCCGCACGGGGAGGAACGTCCCCGACGGCACCCGAGCACGGGCACGAGGCAGCTCCTTCCTCTTCCTCTTCCTCGCTCTCGACGACACGCGCGTCACCGGCGCCCGACGGCTCTGCCGCTGCCCCGGGGACGACCCGGAGGACGCTCTGTCCACCCCGGCGCCGCGTGGGCCGGACGGGACGCACGCAGGGAGGGAGGTCCGGCCGCAGCAGCCCCTCGGCGTCAGCGGAGGGTCCCGCCCTCGGCCCCGCCTGTCGCGCCCGGGACTCCTGGTCTCCTCGTCAGAGGCCGCGAGGGAAGACGTGAGGGCGACAGGTCTGCAGTCAGGCGGCTTGAGTCGGGACCGCGACCTTGTGCTCCGGAGGTCGCGCTGACCCTCCGGCCCGCAGCTTGCTCTGCCTGGGCCCGAAACACTCACCGCCTGGCGGGACCGCGGTGACGCCGGGACACGCGTCCACACCCGGAGGAGCGACGGTCTCGGAGCAGCCACGCCCCGGGGGACGCTCGCCCGGATGCCCCGCTGGACGGAACGTGACCTGCACGACCACGGTCCGAAAGTCAGAAACAGCGGGACGTCCAGGCTGGACACTGGACCTGAGCAGACACCGACGGGCCGCGGCCCGGGGTCGCCCTGAGCGCGGAGCTGGGCCTGCCGCGGCGTCGGGCCGCCCGGAGAGGGACGGAGAGGGACGGAGGGAGGAAGGAGAAAGTGAAGGCCCTTCCCCGCGCCCCGCTGCCCGGGAGTGTCGCTGACTTCCGGGGCGTAGACGGTCGCTCAGCTCTGGGCCCCGTGGAACTCCCTCCGCGGACGACCGTCGGAAACGCATCTCGGTCCACGGGCAGTGACACGAGAGTTGCCGAAAACCGTGTGTTCGGGACCGCGCAGAGCACCTGCCCAGCGGGGATGAACTCCCGTGGCCACGCGGCACGCTCGGGGAGAGGCCCCGGGGAGTCCGCGGAGGAGCTTCTTGCGACGTCGAAGCCGGGACGGAAGCATCACTTCTGCGGGCGTCGGGCAGGTTCACCAAGACGCGTGCTGGCGGCTCGGCCGTCGGAGGATAAACAACAAAGCGGAGCCCGAAAACGCGTTTATGAGAAACGTTGACTCACCCAATGTGGGGTTTATCCCCTCCCTGTGTTCCCAATTCATGTTCCACCAAACACGTTTACCCAAACAACAGGGATAAAATATGAAAATTATAACAAAATTACCTGAAGTTACTTTCGATCTGTGAAATTATACCAGATTCTTGAAATGCAGGTGATTACAGTCCTTCTCTCTCAAGAACACATTTACCTCCTATGAAAGGGCGACTCCACCTGTGCCCTACACAGAAAGCGCTTTGCCCAGCTCTCTCAAAGAGTTCAGGAGTACGGCAGGAGAATCCAGCCCATGAGGAAGAAAGAAATGAAAAGCAGGAGACCAATGAATGAGGACTTCCCCCAGCTCAGTTTCACAAACTTTTCTTAAGTTCGTACAACGCACAAAGCATTGGGTGACTACGTAGGAAGATAGTAAGACCCTATCCTCAAAGATATTGTAGTTAGATAAGAAAGAGAAGACAAGGATACAAATACAGTGACTCTAAGTCTATGGGAGGGGACTAGAAAGGGAACCAACCAACCCAAGACATGCCGCTTTGGGATACTGCGTATTTTGAGCTGCTGGCACTTGAAAAGGAGCAGACGCCGGAGGAGGCTTTCTCTGAACTTCCTTTATCTGCCTACAGACAGATCTTCCAAAAGGAGCTCAGTTGTCATAGATCCCCTCCTGGTGACTGTCATCAACCGGGGGGATTGGTTTTTGTCCCAAAAAAAAGAGATTAGACATTGACACTACACCCAGACAAACCTTGCCACAAACTGTCCTGCCTCCCACCTATCCTGTAAGGGACCACTCATCTTTCCTCAAGATCATATACTCTCCCCTAAGAGGTCTGTATGTCCTGCCCCTTTCCCTATTAAGATGGTATTTAAAACTAAATTCTCAGGAAATTACCTCATTTTTTTCTGGGTGTTTCCCGTGATGTATACAAGAGCCATACATGTTAATAAACTTCTGTTTTTCTCTTGTTAACCTGCATTTTATTACAGGGGTCTCCGCTAAGAACTCGGAAGGGAGAGGGGAAATTACCTTTGCTCCCTTACCATGGCGCGGTCTACAGCAGCAGAAGGCGGGAGCCACCACCCTGGATTGAGGGCATATGGCGTGGAGCCAACACAGCACCTGAGCTGGGCCTCGGATAGCAGGTGGGTTCTAGGCAGAAGTGTGAGAGAAGAGAGCATGAGAAGCAGCATTGAGCTCAGGACACGGCCCCCTCTCCCTGCAGCTTCCTCTCCCTGCCCCTTCCCATCCTAACCCGCCCCTACTTGAAGACTTGGCTCACTCGTGTGACGTCTCCTCCAGAAGACCTTCCCACGCTCAATCCCTCAGCAGGTCGGGCCGAGGTGCTCAGCTCTGTGCTTCTCCCAACACTTCATGCTTCCGTCCCATTATGATGACATTTTTTGGTCCGAGTCCCTCACTAGGCCAACAACATCCCTTAACATCCCTTATTTATTTATTTATTAGAATGAGCAGATGTCTGGAAGGTCTTAAAGAAGGAGCCGGAGAGCCAGGGTTATGGGGGATATTTGAAAGCTCAGAGAAGCCGTCATTTGCTAACCGGTATGAAAGTATTGCAAGATATTTAACCACGGGCGGGCTGCACTGCTGTGCACCCAGAGAACATCAGCTCTGGCAGGTGGGGGAGACGACAGGAGCGATACTGAACAAAGAAAACGCTCAGACTTTTTGTGTGCTGAGACCCTGGAGGTGATCCCTAAAATGCATGGCATGAGAAAATGTAGCCTGTAAGAGATTTCTAGATGTTCCAAGAGAGTTTCTAAGGTCAAGTAAGATTAAGAAACACGGCGCACGTTACATTCCTCTTCTATCCCATAACACGTTAGTGAATTACAAGTCCTTGGATACAGAAAACTCTTGAAGTCTGTTCAGCCCAAGTGTTTAATAAACTTACTTCCCCAAGGGAATCCCTTTGTCATGAAATGATTTAGCTTTTGGAAGAGATTAATGTTCTACACGACAAGGTTTGGGAAACATCATCCGAGGAAACATCCTCCGCACATTTAAGTACACCCAGACAGGTGCGTCCTCACAGACTGCTCGCCACTGACGTGCACAAAGGCCAGGTTGTCCCGCTGCCATTATTTTCAGGAAATTTCTCTTACACTTTATTTCAGGGGCTCAAGAGCCTTGAACATTTGCTTGCTTGTTTCCAACCCCAGGAAAGTCCTCACACACTGACTCATAGTAGTCAGGGGTCAGCAATGTTACCTGGAACGAGCAGAAAATGGGGATGCCTGGCGGACTCAGTGGAGCGTGCAAGCATCAGTCCTGGAGTTGTGAGTTCAAGCCCCACTTGGGTGTATTGTAACTGAAAAATGAAATCTTAAAAAAGAGCAGAAAACTAGTATCTTCAGTTTTGGTACTGTCACGACTTCTTAACTTTGTGGTTGTAACTTAAGAGCGGCCAAACACAACTTGTAAGCGAACGGGCATGGCTGTGCTCCAATCAAACTTCATTTACAAAAACAGGTAAAGGGCCAGATGTGCCCTGTGGTCCGCAGTCTGCCAAGCCCTGATGTAGGCTGAGAAAGTGGTAGCCTCTTCAGGCTCTCTTCTTCTGGCTTCAGAATGGTCTTTGATCTCTTATTTGTGTCTTATGAAGGACACGAGATCTCGAAGGTAAATTAACTTGAACTTTAAAAATTAATAGAGATAAGTTAACTGAACAAGTCCTTGTTGCTTTTCAAATCCACGAGAAGAAATGAAGGAGGGGTCCAGAGGGCAAGGAAATTACAAAGAACAATGTAAACCAGGCACCAGGGAGTCCAAGTAGGAAGACCTCTCACTGAGCTCTCGGAGATATTTAAAATTAGCCTCACTTCGGCTCTTCCACGAAACATTTCGGGACTAAAAGCCTAATGACAATTCTCTGGCTGAGAATCAAGCTGCTGTCACATCAGCATTCCTGCTGTTTGCTACTGTTTTCATTTGATAAGCAGAACCTTCTACGTGGGCCTAGATTTGAGGCAGGCTCATCAGTGATTCATGGTTTAGAGACAAGAGGCCCCCATCTCCAGATTGTTCGGGTTTCTTTGGCAGATGGATTGTAGATGTTTTCAATTAGGTGAAAAACAAAACCTCCACAGAGTATGGCTTTAACCCAAATAAAACCTCCCCTTGAATATAATATCTCCCTCTCTCTCTCTCCCCTTCCTTCTCTTTCTCTCTGTCTCTGTACGTGTGTGTACATGTGTGTAAAACGGTCGAGACAGCTGCATTACCCAGGTGGTATCCTAGGCAGTAAATAATATGGCTTTTATAGATGGCTTGAGACACACAGTCTCAGAGCAATTAATTTTACCACTACGCGTCTGACCTAGGAGCACTTTTTATCACAGCAGGAATTCCTTATCAAATTCTCAGGTGCAGGTGCTGCATAAACACTTTGGAGGCACACGGACCTCATGGCTGAAACGGGCAGTAACTTGAGAAGGCAGGAAGAGGAGGCCTGGGAAGACAGAGAAATATAAAACACTGACCTCGGCTCAAAAAAGCAAACCAGACTCGTCAACCCTGCCCTTCTGTGGAGTCTGTATATCCCTCACCCACTCATGACGCTAGGAACCTGCAGAATTAGGAAGTCAGCCGTCAGGGGAAAGCTGCGCTTTGCTGTCAGAAGGATGTGTGCGTGTGCAGCTCCAGGTACCTAGATTTGGATTTCAAAAATACCGACAAAAGTTGCCAAGTGGAGGACAAGGAGGTCATCCTAGCAAATCAGGGAATGGAGGGCTCACTAACACAGCTAGTCGACAGGAGTGTTCCACAGAAAAAAGCGCATCTGATGAAAGAGACACACATACTTGTCTTTAAACAGCCATCTGGCTCTCGTACGAGCTATGATTTGTTTTATTTATTCATAGATTAATGAATTTTATCTCCAGAAAACTCCTAGTCTAATATTTTCTATTTGATTAGCTAAACCAAGATTTACTCAGCTGAGACACACAATCTACAAAGTAAAGTTTCCACCAGAATTTAGATTTCAGGGTTTTGTTGTTCTGCTTGTTTTTCCATCAGACGGCTGCTGGGGCATGACATTTTTGTTAAAAAACAAAACCAAGGACGAAAAACTATTACAAATATTTTTGAGACCCATCAAAATCCTAACACTTTTCCAAGTTCAACAAACATTTTTGGTGGACGAACAGCCCTGGTGACATCTAAATGAAGAAATCGTCACTCTTAAGACAAAGGTGCAGAAACACAGTCGTTTACTGACCATCCAGGAGGCTCTCCTGACACAGCGGCCCTTACCTACTGGGAGGGAGAAGACAATGGGAAGGACAAGGAAAAGCATTAAATGGAAAAACCTGACAAAAATTACCCTTTTAAATCTGAGCCCTCATGTAAGTTTCATAAGGAATCACAAGTTTATAGACTTAAGTTTTCCTTTCCTACTTAGATGATAAAGAGAATATAATTATATTAATTATAATATAATATATAATAGTTATTATATTATATATTATATTATAATATATTAATTATATAACATAATTTATATAACTAATATAATATAGTAATATAATTAATTATAATTTATATTATTATATTATATATTAATAATTATTTTATATTATTAATATAATTATATAAAATATATAATTCTCTACATCTCTTACTTAAACCCCCTTTTTATTGCTTTTTATTTTCTTACCTTCTGTATCATTATCAATAACATTGTTTTGGTTTCTTCCTGAGCAGAGGATCTGACTTTGGATGACTGGGGACCTGATCTCAGGGGAAGAATTAAATGGTTGACACAGGATACACATGACATCGACACATAACTAATTAGAAATAATCAGGAAAACAAAATCCCTGAGGCAGCCTTTAACATAAGCCTCTTTCTAGGAAAATTTTATTCTTTCTTTAAAGCCTAATGTGCCTATTTCAAGGACTATTTCATTACTTTTTTCAAAATCTGAAATGTCTGGCCCTCCCCAAGTCTCCCAAAGACGCCTTCTCTTTCAAAGAGCAGAGCGTTACAGACGTCATCTTCTAAGGAACAACCAGTCATAAGACAAAATGGCAGAATACTTTTTCTTTGAATTTAATTGTCACTTGGGCATCTTCCTTTTCCCCACAAGTAATGAGGAATCATATGTTCAAGACAACCATAAATATGAGAATCTTCTAATTTGTTTGATCAGAAGCCAGAAATACTCGCATGTCCCTCACGTGAGGGGAGGCACCTGAGGAGTGCAGATACGCAGATACTCCATTGTACAGACGTTAGCTGGAGAAACGAACCCCTCTCCACTGGGCTATGAAGTCATGAGAACACTCTGTACATGTTTTTAACTTTAGAAAAAGTAACGGTGAGACTACAATTCTGTGTCCATTACACTTGGAAAACTGGGGCGAAGAGTAGGCTGAGGACGTCTCCTGCAACAGAAAGCACATCCTTCAAACGTGGCTCCCCTCCGCAGATCCGAGGAAGCCACAGAGCCTTCTCTTCTCTGACCTGCCCTCGCTATCTTTCTGTCCACTCTAAGAGCTTTCCCAGGTTCCCCGCGCTTCTTCAGTCTCACAGAGAATCAGAGAAGTTCCCCCAGGTGTTCTAGGAATGTGCTGGGACCACCTTCTCTCTCTCGTGTGAGCCAGTTCTGGGAGCCTCTTCTCAAGTCCATGTTCCATGTTCCAAGGACGTCACACCATAGCTATAGATTAGTCATGGTGAGAGGAATTTACACCACAGAAACTGGCAAATGCTGTAGCTCAGGATTGTTTCTCTCTCTGGAGATGTAGCTGGTTATTAAACATACAGCCCCATACCCATGCCTTGGACGCAACTCTCCTCTCTCTGCTTCTCCTGCATCAAATCCGATCCAACTTCAGAGATGCTAAATTTGGCAGAGCTGGGAAGAGGCTGGGGAGAACATCTTAGAATCAGTGAAATATGGTCATTAGGCTCTCAGGTTCAGACTCCGCACCTGGGGTCTAAGCCCAAGGGAGATGACCCCTCTCTGGGGTCTTTGCTGGTCTTTCATTCCAACTGAAGTTGACTGCATGCTAGAAGCACCTGGTAGTTCTTAAAATTATCCGGCCCTAAATAAAGCAGAATTTCTGAAATAAGAAAAGATAACCAACCAACAAAACAAACAAACAAACAAACAAACAGGAAGCCTCTCCAGGAAATTCCGATGTTCACCTATTTGTGAGAAATGCTGAGCCTCATCTTCCCAAATCCCGTCCACTCCATTTTCTCCTTACAAACTTTATTACATATAGTATGCAAAAAAGGGCAATGCTCTCTGCGTTATCTGGATTTCCTAAGGTTAACTTGCCAATAGTTGTTAGGGCAGAAATAGGTTACAGATCCTTTTTTTTTTTTTTTTTTTTTTTTTTACATTTCTCCCCCTTAGGCTCAAAATCTTATCTCATAATTCATATAGTTTGGGTTCATACGGGTGATTTTCCTTCACTCTTGCAGATCTAGTTAGTGCAAGTCTCTAAAACTAACAATTTTTCATCCTTTAAGCAGTATTTTCTTCAAATTTATTTTAAATATTTGAAAAACATTTAAATATCATTTTGATAGAAATCCTGAACCTTCCTATGAAATATCTTTGGTTATAAACTAACGGCATATCGATATCATAAAACATTCCTTCCTGGGACCAAATCGCTCCTAGTGTGGAGAGAATAACACAGTTTATTGGAAATAGCAATTTTAGTTAGGGTATCTTCTCTCTGGGAAGGACATCCGTTAATCACCCTGGAAATACTCAGTCTTTTTAGCCCTGGAAGACTCTAAACCATAGTTCTTCCCAAACCGATTTCCCCCCTTCATTTCACCTTCTTCCTCAAGAGAATCTTAATTGTTCTTCAAGTGTCTGCCCCACTTCTACACCCCGAGAGAGATTCTTGGTTACTGTCTGTCAGTTAACTCATTCTCCTGGCTGCCATTACTAATCCAGACAAGGGGGCCTAATCAGACTAGAGGAAAGAACTCATACTCCACCACTGAAAGTAAGTTTTCTGGGGTGCCTGGGTGGCTCCGTGGGTTAAGCCTCTGCCTTCGGCTCAGGTCATGATCCCAGGGTCCTGGGATTGAGCCCCGCATTGGGCTCTCTGCTCAGCAGGGAGGTTGCTTCCCCCTCTCTCTCTGCCTGCCTCTCTGCCTACTTGTGATCTCTGTCTGTCAAATAAATAAATAAAATCTTAAAAAAAAAAAGAAAGTAAGTTTTCTCATCTGTCTCTCCTACTGAGTGTGACAAGGAGGCATGTGCCTCTGATTACCATTGACCAACATCTGATACCATGAGGGGAACCATCTTGAAAATGAAATCAACCCTGAGCAGAGCAGAGAGAGAATGAATCTGGGCCCTCAAGATCACCTTGAGGTGCTCAAGGTGACTTTAAATCTTGTGAATTAGTAAATTTCCCATTTAAGTCAGTTTGAGTCAGATATCTGCTACAGCTAAAAAGATCAAGACTATACATTTTTCTTCCCTGCACATCCTTCAAATATCTGGATTCTAGCTCTGTTGGAGCTAGGAAGGCTAGGAAAAGAATGAAACTTTGATATCTGACTCCTTGTTCTGTAGGATTTTGAATGGCTTAGAAAGAAGGCAAAGTGGTAGGGGAGGGAGCAGAAACAAGATCTAGAAAGAAAAGCCCTGTGTCAGCTTAGAACCGTCAATTTAGCATTTTTTTTAAAGATTTCATTTATTTATTCGAGCCCCTGCGGGGCTCGGTCCCAGGACCCTGAGATCGTGACTTGAGCCAAAGGCAGAGGCTTTAACCCACTGAGCCACCCAGGCTCCCCCAATTTAGCATTTAGAGCCTAGATTCCTCACATGGAGGATAAGTCTGTTATTACACGAACACACTAAACCGGGGATCAGCAAACTTGCTTGCAAGGACCAGATCATAAATATTCTAGGCATAGTGGGTCCGACCATCCCAGCCGTAGCTACCCAAGGGTTGGACAGCACCTGAAGGAGTGGGTGTGGCTCTCTTCCAACAACGCCTTCTTCGTGCAAGCTGACAGCAGGCTGGATCTGACCCAAGGGCCCGAGCTGGAGAGATCCGCATGAATCTGCCTTCGAGGTGGAGCAACCACACAGCAGGCACACCTGAGGTGAGGCCACAGGAGGTACAAAGCACCGTCTATAAAGTGTTGGGCACCACCTGCCTAGAAGAGTTTAACTTAATGTGATTAAAACGAACTTCCAGCTTACAAGAAATACAAGAACTAAAGAATCAAGTTAAGTGATACAATGGGAGAATATACAGACAAATCCAGAATGTAGGACATTCAAGGTGGCTGAGGCCTGCTCCAGATTCAAAGGGATTCTTCTTCAACTCGGTGTGTGGATTCGGGTTTGAAACCAGAATCAGATTGACTGTAAAAGAAGAAAGAAAGACAGGCCCCTGGGTAGCTCAGTCCGTTAAGTGTCTGCCTTCCAGTCCGGTCATGATCTTAGGGTCCTGGGACTGAACCCTTGCATCAGGCTCTCTGCTCCACGGGGAGCCTGCTTCTCCCCCTCCTTCTGCTGTTCCCCCTGCTTGCACACACACTCTCTCTCTCTCAAATAAATAAATAAAATCTTTTAAAAAAAGATTTTTAGATACTCAGGAAAATTGGGAAATATTTTTGGTGTCAGATTGATACTAAGAAATTATTAACTGTGTTGGGCACAATAATGACGTTAGGATGATGTAAGAAAGTATCTATACGTGTTGTGATGTATTTTTAAGTATATATATGAGTGAAATGACTTGAGACCTAAGTATTTCTTAGAAATGCTTTGGGGGAAAAAATTAAGGCAATGAAACATATATGAAATAGTAACATTTTCTACATCTTAGCAAACCTATTTTTGGAGATCCTTGCCTTGAATCAGCCTGGTTCTCAGGGGGCCAATGTTATTTTGACACTCATGTTAAATGGCAGCACGGTTGAAATGCACAGAAACACAGCTGACTGGAGAAACCAGAGTGAGATTTGGGTGCAGTGATTTCTCAGAAACTGGCTCTGAAATGTTACCTGTTTTTATTTTGAAAGTTGCCTCTATCTTTAGTGCCATGTAGCTCTGCATAAGCGAAATGAACATCTTAAGTATATACCTGCTTGCACGCACACAAATAAAATGGATCTGGAAGCATGAGCCAAAAGAAAAAAACAAATGGGAACATCGTTGTCTTTGAGGAGGAACACTGGGTGGAGTGGGATGGAGAAATGAAGGAGATTTTTCATACTCATTCATATCGTTTGAATTTTTAATCCTATAAATGCATTGCTTTTAAAACAAAGAAACACCATTTAAAAAATAAATAAGATCCCCTTGTAGATAATTTTGCATTTCCAGGTTTTGTGGCCACCTGTGTCTCAAACATTCTGCTCTCACCCACATAGAAGGAAGCTCATCAACAGTTTTATGGTGATCAAGTAGGGTATAATAAAATAATTTGGGGGGTAATTGATTTCTTAGTTCATGAAATCATTGTGTGTATTATGTGGACACATTAGCCCTTTCCTGAGTCTACTCCTCAATATCAAAGTCAGAATCTCATTAAAACACAAAGGCACCAACTAGAGGATGGGTATATAAGTAGGGGCAAAGGGAAATTACCAACAGAAATCTACAGGTGAGTACGCTCTTCCTTCTGCAGAGTAAGCTCTCCGCATTCGTTGCTACCATGTGAATGGCCTGGCCAGACTGAGACTAAGGGCACCTTACGGTCAGGGGTTCCCCAAACTGAGAAGGCAAGAAGCGTGGATCCCAGAGGGAAGCAGGTGGTGCAGATGTACCGAATGCCCCTCAGATGTTGCATCTTGAGGACAAAGACCAAGACTCCTCCCCTAACCGGAACCCACCACAGATACAACTTGCTTATTCACAGGTGCCTGGGTGGCTCAGTCGGTTAAGTGTCTGCCTTCGCCTCAGGTCATGATCCCAAGGTTGTGGGATCGAGCCCCACCTGGGACTCCCTGTTCAGTGGAAAGTCTGCTTCTCCATCTCCCACTCCCCCTGCTTCTGTTCCCTCTCTCATGTCTCTGTCAAATAAATAAATAAAATCTTAAAAAAAAAAGAAAAAGTACTTATTCAGTTTTCCCAGAATATATCATTTAGTTTCCACTTCTCCAACTTTGCTTACTTTGATCATTTCTTCCAGCTGGAACAACTTTTCTCATCTATTTCTTTCCCAAAGTCCATCTGTCCTTCAAAACCCACATCCTCTCTCACTCAAGAGGCCTGTGCAGATCACCCAGGCCCGCCCAAGTGACAGGGGAGGCCTCCCGGACTGCAAGTTCCGGACAAGGTCAGCAGCAGTCTTTGCTCACCTGCTGTGGCACGTAGGTGTGCTGGAACCATCCTGGCTCCTCGGCTGGCCATGTGCACTAACTGCGGCGCTGAGGGAGCAGGGAGGCAGGAAAACAGAGCGCAGAGCGCGGGTAGGTCATTTTCAAGCCATTGCTTGCTCTCCATCCCTCCCTCCTCTAAATTTGTAGGCTGTATTGTCTACTTAGTCATTTTTCATTTAACTAGTTTTGCATATTCAGGGCTCCTAGCGCAAGACGACAATAATATTATTAATTGGATAATTGAGCCACCTCTTTTTCGTAAAAAAATTCCCCTTTTAAGTGATTTTTTTTTTTTTTCTTTTACTGACAGTTTATTTGTGTCCTTTTGGATTGTGGAGTTTACCTAAGAAAAAGTGATTTCATTATTTCTGAACAGGTTATGTCACTACTTTGAAGGCAAGAAGGGACTGTGTCTGAAAGAGCAGAGACGTGTGGGGGTGGGGGCCCAGGCCTGTGGGGCCCTAGCCTGGCTGTGTGGATTTTCCCCTCCTGCCACTAAAACCTGGAGCTTGCAGCTGGCGCTCCAGAAGGACACAGGGAGAGCAAAGGTGGGAGCCTGCACAAAGATGACACAAAGTACCTGGAAACCAACTGTGGTCATCAAGCCCTCGGCTTGCTCCCACCTTTTGGCTTGAAGTTCCATTTATCTGTGTGAAATGCAAGTGTATTAAGCCCTGATGATGACTCACGGGCCGTTAGTGAGCTTATTGATGGAGCAAGTGACAGCTTCTCATTACTCTAGAGTGATTCTAAACATGTCTAGGAAATTGTAGTAAATTTTCACCACTTCACTAAGCTGGATGAATATGTCCACTAAAAATCCAGGATTCAGTTAAATTCAACAAGTAATCATATCCCCAATATATCTCTATTAGGTACAAGATAAATGAATATTTCCATTTCTGAGCTTTCATTGTGGACCACAGTCTGTGCTAAGCATTTGACCTATATTATCTCATTTAATCGTTGCGACATTCCTATAATGACTCACTGTCCTCATTTGTCCTTGAGGAAACCGAGGCAGGGGGATTCAGGGACTTTTTCGGGGCCGCTAGCTACTACAGGGCAGGGTTCCCGTGACACCCGTCCGACTCTAAGCCTGGACTCCTACCTCCTTTGGCGTACTCTCCTCTCCTGCTTGAGTCTAGTGAACTGGGTGAGGAATCTGAAATCTGAGCTCAGATCCGGTGACCCCTGCGACCCCTGACCCAGGAAGTAGTCAAGCAAGGGTCAGCCAGTTCAGTTCCCCTTGACGTCACCTCTTCTAACTGAGGCTCCGACACCTCCACGAGTGTTTACTAAAAGGCTCCTGAAAGACTTTATATTCCAGCAGGGGACTCCCTGGGGCCCTAAACATCAAGCCCCTGTTGGTACAGAAGCGCCCACTACCCTGGGAGCAGGGCAGGGTCACAGACGCGGCTCCCTTTCTGCGGCCTCCTCTCACCACAGCCCAGTGCCTCCGCCGGACCGAGGTAAGACTAACGAAACACGCTCAAAAAAAAAAAAAAAAAAGAAAGAAAGAATTTCACTGCAAAACAACATTGGGAGAGCAACCAGAGATAAGAAAAGAAAACCCCAGGGGCACGTGTGTGGTTCAGTCACTTAAGCATCTGACTCCTGGGTTCGGCTCAGGTCATGATCTCAGGGTCATGAGATGGAGCCTTGTATCAGAGTCTTCTGGAGGATTCTATCACTCCTGTCCCTCTGCCCCTACGCCTAATCACTCTCTCTTTCTCATTGAAATTTAAATAAGTTTAAATAAATTTATTTAAAATAAAGATTTAAATAAACCTGAAAGAAAGAAAGGAAGGAATGGAGGGAGGAAAGCCAGCCCCAAAGCCGAGAAATGGAAAGTTCACAGACCCTAGTGGTTTTCAGCTCACAGTCCCTTCAGGCCCAGATTCTAGTTTCTCCTCATCAGCTCCCCGTGGGGACCAGGTGGCTTGTGCTCGAACGGCACTGGGACAGGGCGGCTCCTCAGACCACTCTAGAAGCCGCTTTCTCTGGCTTGGTTCTGGGCTTCGGAATTGAAGGTTTGGGATGGGGTGGGAGAGGCAGGGAGGCACATTTGTTCAAAAAAATGCCGTGATGAAATGTGTGAACACGAGAAAAAGATGTTAGAGACGGACAAGGAAGACGTGTGGGCCGCGGGCTCGGAGGCCCGTTTGTCCCGGCGCGCTCCCTCTCTCCCCACTCGGGCTCGCTCTTCCGCAGTGAGACCGCAACCCTTCTAGAGCCACACTCCCCTGTTCATCTCCCGGGGGAGAAAGACGCTTTTTGATCGAGTCCTCACAGTCCTCCTGTATTGCCTACGAAGCTGATGAAGTTCTTGAACCTAGGTGAGGTTCAGAGCCGACGGCTAAGAAAGAATTCTTAAGACGTCTTTGGCGCAAAAGGTGGTTTATTAGAGCACGGGGACAGGACCGTGGGCAGGAAGAGCTGCCCCGGGGATGTGAGGAGTGGCTGGTTATATGCATAGGAGTTGGGTAGGTGAGGACGAAGGGGTGTTCAGAAGGGCTATGGGGTAAAGAAGACTGTCAGGATATTGAAGGCCTGGTTACTCTCAAGCCAAGGCCACTTTCCCTCTAATGAGGCACTAACGTAAAGACGATGGGGAGTCTCCTGGTGGAATGTCACATTCCTGCTATCAAGCGTCCTTGTTAGTGAGATTTGGGTTTAGAAGAAATTTAACTTTATTTACTTTTCCTTCTACCTCAGCCTCCTTTAGTTTTCATGGAGGGGAGGGTAACATTAGAGCTTGAGAAACTGAGTTCTGTGCCTCTGGAAATTGGGCTATTGATAAGGTAACTTCTTTGTTGTAAATCTCAAGGACATTTGTAAACCAAGGGCGACTCCTGCCTTGCAGGATTGTGATCTCTGCAAGTTAACTATTTGTTTCTTGTTCGTGGCGGTCAGGGGTGCCTGAGGAATGCGACACACATTACCCAGGGGAGCAGGTGGAGAAGGGGTGCAAGGTGCCAGCTTTTGCTTTGTTTTCAGCCAGCCTCCTGCTCCCTCATCAAAGCCACCGTCTTCGCTCCGAAGAACGGAGCCGGACTCCGGCCCCCAGTAGTGCTCCCGAATCTTCCGTATTGAGTCCCGCTCACTGCCTGAAGCCCGGTACCTGCCCCGGCGGGTCCTGCTTCTGGACGAGCTCGGGGGCTCCACCGGCTCTGAGCGAGGCTTCCCTTCGACTCCAGCTAAGACCCGTGCCAGCTCCAGAAGCGTCAGCTGGGGTGCGGCGTTCAGCAGCAAGCAGACCCGGTACACGGCTCCGCAAGTGTTCCAGAACGAGGCCAAGGCCAGCGGGGACGCCCCAGCTTCGGGCCGGTGGGAGACAGTGACAGCAGCACGGAGGACGCGTTCCCCGTGTCTTCTCCCTTCTAGCGCCAAACGAGGGTGCAGTGGGCAATGCGTGGGACACACTCGGAATAGTGCATCCTCCTGTTTTCCTGAAGAAAAAGAAAAACTGTGGCCTTCGCCCCTGGAATAAGGCAAAGATTTTTCGGCCCGTCTGACTTCTCTTAGCTCTCAGGTCTGCTCTAGTCAATATTCACCTGTCGGCCCAAAGCATGTTGATGTTGAGCTCGGAGGAATTAAATCGATCCATTTTTTTTATCTATCTTGTCCGGCCTTTCACTGGCCGCTGCTTTTTGTAAGCAGCAGACGCGGTAGGAGCACCTTGTATCACAGACAAAGGAATGGGGCTCACGCTTAACTTAGGAGCTCAACAATTGTGACCCATGAGGCTATTACCATCCAGAGTTGCCCTGATTCCAGAAACATGAGACCCACAGGGTATCAAACCCATGTAATCAATAGTTATTAGAAGATTCTTTTGTACTTGAAGAAAAGAATAGTGCTTAAAACGGACTCGTTTAGGCAACCATGAGTACTATGTAACCAAACAGTGTTACTGATATGGGCTTGTCAGATTTCTTCTTCCTCTCCTCCTCCTCCTCCTTCTTCTTGATGGAGATGCGGAAGCTTGGCTGTAGTACCTTCCCTAGAGGAGACATTATATCTTTTAAGCATGATTATGCTACTAGCTGGCTCCACGCCCAGCATGGAGCTCAGCATGGGGCTTGAACTCATGACCCTGAGACCGAGGCCTGAGCCGAAATCCAAAGTCGGTGCTTAACACACTGAGCCACCCAGACACCCCCACAATGATCTTTAAATATAATTTAATTTTAATTCCTGTGTAGTTGGCACCAGTTGACTAGTCAGGTGTACAATACAGTGACTCAGCACCTCCATACTTCATCCAGGCTCGTCCCGGCAGGTGCCCTCCTTCATCCCCATCACCTGGCTAACCCGCCCCCACCCACCTCCCTTCCGGGAACCGCCAGTTTGTTCTCTACAGTTAAGAGTCTGTTTCTTGGTTTGTCTCTTCTCTCTCTTTTCCCTTTTGCTTGTTTTGTTTGTTTGGTACTTGGATTAAGTGTGAAATCCAATGGTATTTGTCCTTCTCCGACTGACTTCTTTCACCGAACATCATACTCTCCAGCTGCATCCGAGTCACGGCTAATGGCTCGGTCTCGGTGAACACGATGATTATTTAAACCTGTGTGGTGGCTTCATTTGTCCTGAGGCTTTATCATTGCTTGGTCTCTCTTCCTTAAGGGTCTGAATGATTTTTTCCCAATTTATAATTGTCTTCTACCCGCTTGCCCTCTGCCTCTCACTACTGCGAGTAGAGGCTGTTAGAGAACAACAGCCCCGACCTCACAGTCTTGTTGCAGGACCCTCTCCTCTCAGTGATCCAGAGACAGCTCCCTGCTGAGAGCGGGGCGCACACGTGCAGCACGGGCTCTCCCGCAGAGCTCAGCAGGGATATTCAGGGACATCCGTATGGTGAGACGCCGTCATTTCTACATCACACACGTAAGAAAAGAACAACGGAGACTTTGGGGAGGGAAGAGACCACCGATCGCAACAGTGGTAATGACCCATCCTAACTGCAAAAATAACCTGCTTTAAAGAAAAGAAAAAAAAGGAAACAAAGCGTATTCCACCTTCATCTTTCTAAGATGATCACCCCAAAAGTTTCCCCGTGGGATTCCCTTAAACCTTTGTCCTTGGTGCATTCTAAATGGTTATCTCCCAGGAATTAAAGTTGCTCATGACTTGAGGAACACATACTGCTTAATCAAGGAGAGTCCACCCTCCTACGGTTCCAGATGAGAGACTACCCGGAGCTGGAGCAAAGGAACGCAAACGACTTCCAAAGTAGCAACAGGTCAGCCGGCAGGTCACGTGTATGCTGAGTGTCTTGTCTGTGCCAGACGCTTCTAATTCTCCACAGTTAGGATACAGCAGGCAATCAGACAAGGCCACTAACCTCAAGGTCACTGGCTGCATTACTGACAGCACATTTAATTTCTCAGTTTTGGGTTGGTTTCTGCATTTATTTTCATCTAAAACAGTGACGGATACTTTTGCATAATGAAACTGGTCTACATACAAACTATTTCAGTTTCGTTTTAGTTTTGTCCAGAACAAAAGGATAGTATCCTCCAAAGGTAAATTCAACCTGCCATTTCTAGTAAGACAGAGAACACTTTTTAAAAATGTTAAATGATGGGCACTCGGTGGCTCAGTGGGTTAAGCCTCTGCCTTCAACTCAGGTCATGATCCCAGGGTCCTGGGATCGAGCCCCGCATCGGGCTCTCTGCTCAGTGGGGAGCCTGCTTCTCCCTCTCCCTCTGCCGCTCCCCCTGCTTCTTCTCTCTCTCTCTCTCTCTCTGTGTGTGTGTGTGTGTGTGTGTGTGTGTGTGTCAAATGAATAAATAAAATCTTTTTAAAAAATGTTAAATGGCATTTTGCTTGGTTTCTCCTTAGAATTTAGGAAAACAATTAAGTCCTACTCTTTTCCAGGATATCCCCTTATGTTACCTCCAAAGAGAGAAGAGCTGGGATGGAAGAACTTACAGTTAGATGGAAAAAGGGCCCCTGTTAGGAATAATTTTTGAAATCACTTAGTGTCAAAACTCCTAAGCAAACACTAGTCGACACTTGCCACTTGTCTCTGCAAAGACCTCCTCCGGGGCCGGCTGAGGGAGTCAGGAAGCGTGAGCATCGCGGACTACGACCAGGGCCCCATGCCCGCGGGACCTGACTTCCAGAGCTCACAGGGTCAGGCTCCACGAAGGCAGCCCGAGCTGCTCCAAGGATTGAAGGTGCGGAGAGGGGCACAGAAGAGGCCACCGTCTGTCCGTCAAACTGGGCCCCGCTGGGAGGGAAGAGATCGGTCTTTTTTTTTTTTTTTTTTAATTTTTATTTATCTATTTGACAGACAGAGATCACAAGTAGTCAGAGAGGCAGGCAGAGAGAGAAGGGGAAGCAGGCTTCCTGCTGAGCAGAGAGCCCGATGCGGGGCTCGATCCCAGGACCCTGAGATCATGACCTGAGCCGAAGGCAGAGGCTTAACCCACTGAGCCACCCAGGCGCCCCGGGACGAGATAGGTCTTAAAGCAAAGCTCCAGAACCACAGCTGCTGTGTCACTGGGACACACGCATGACTTCTGACCCACCCGGCTCAGTAAAGGAAGCAGTTTCGACACAAATATTAACCAAACGGCTGCTGCTGTGCAAAGCTCCCCCTTTCCCAGGTGCATACTAGATGGCTCTGCCTCCTGTTGTCCCCCAAATCGTGCCCTCAGCGAGGTCCTCGGTAACCATCGACAGGAACGTGGGACGGAGTCAGTCACCGAGGCGCCTGCCGCTGGTTTGGACGCCTGCACGGGACGGCGTCGCACACTCTGGTGGCCACACGTGGGCAGAAAGCTGTTCCTGCGTGAGTTGCTGAGCAGATGAAGCCTGGAGGAGCGCGAGGCAAGCTGGGCCCCCCCACCCTCCGCATGGGCCGGATGTCACGTCTGTGCTGTGGGGACACTGGGCAAGGCTTACACCTGGGCAAGTGCTTCTTAATCCGCAGTGTGGTGGCTACAGGTGTCCCAGCCTGAGCAGCCTTCTGGTTGCCCAGACCTCGACGGGGCTGATCCCAAGAACCCCGTACCTAAACCTTAATGAATCTACCTCGGGTCGCGCGGCCACGACGGTCCCCTTGCTGTGCGCATATCTAGCGTGTGACGTGTCCTAGTGGAGAGTTCCAAGTGGAAAGCATCTGTAACCGTTGTAAACTGGTTTGTTTCTTTTGGGCCAGATTCTTACCCCTGAATGTGGATCTCTCTCTCCCAGGGCTTCGGGGGGTAAAGATCTGGAATCCGGCCTGGGGTGTAAGCCTGAGTGTTTGGTTCCTTCCAGAATGTTGCAGTGGGACGTCTGAAATCCTTCCTTCTGACATTTGGGGAATGAGGTTAACTTGCCCTTAGGTAACGTAAGCAGGACAAGCCACATCAGCACCAATTCCCAGAGGAGGCGGCCGTGTCCCTGAGCCATGGAGAGGGCTCAGCGCGAACCCTGGGTAGGGAGGTTGGGGTGCAGTCAGCAAACGGCACCGTGCCTGGTCCTCACAGCTGTGGGAAGGCTCACAGCTCCCTGAGTACCTTTGACACCAGCATCTGCTGTCATCTGCGGTGGGGATTTACCCATTGATGTCAGGGTGTTCTCCTATATGTCCATGCGGCTTTCAATTCAGAATTATAAGCGACTCGGGCTGTAACTACAGTGACATCACCAGTAACAAAGACCCAGACATAACCCCAACTAGTTTTTACGTTTACCATTCTCCCACAACCCCGTGTTTTGGCCGTGATGCAGACTTTAAAGACTATTCCTTAAATTGTTACCACAAGTATATTATCACCCATTCTATGCAGAAAGCCCCTTGGAGACCGAAGCCATATTCCAACCATCTTTGTGGCAAAAATAGGACGGTGAAATGGACATGCCTTTGGTAGTGAACTGGCTTGTGTTTGAATGACAGATCTTCCTAGGTTGGTGGCCTTGTGCAATTTAATTAACTTCTCTGAGCATCAGTCTCTTTATGTGTAAAATGGGGATAACACCCTCATCCTAAGTTCTTGGTTCCTTTCTTGACTTTCCACTGCCTTCCCCCTCACCCAGTGTCTGTTACGATGTCATACGTGCATGCAGCAGAGACTTTAATATGTGAGCCGAATCCCTTACAATAAGCAGCTAACATTTTCAAAAGGGGAAAATGTTTTCTTTAACAATCCGATATATGAATGAGTGAAAGATAGAACCAGAGAAACCCAATAAACTGTCCATGGCCCTATAGATCATGGGTGGCAGGTCCTGGATAAAATCAAGACTCCTAGATCTGAGAGGAGCCCTTCAAGGTCACTGAAAGCCTTCCACAGATGCACAATTTCATGGCGGTCCACGAGGGAACAGGACAGAGCAGGGAGGTGGCAGGGCCGGAAATCCTGCCAGAGCTAATGCCGTTCTTGAAGGCCCCACACCACAGCTGCGTGGCCTCCGTCAAAGACATTAGTACAACGGAGATAGACTCCACAAAATCCCAAAAGGTACGTCTTATTAACTAGAAGGATATGTTCATTCTGTGATCTCCAAGCACAGGGAAAGGAGGTAAGAGAGAAGAAGAAACCACGGGATGGGTAACCTCCCAACCCCACCGACTCCCCTCACAGCAGGCAGGAAGAGACAGAGAGAAAACGAGAGCAGCTCGCCATCATGGCGGACGCATTAGAGGACTGCTGTCCGGGGACTTCCCCAGGGGCCCTCCTCCTGGCTCTGGCGCAGGCTCTGCGGCAGGGGCCCAGGTCTGCGTGTTCTTGCACACATGAGCCCATCCAAAAGCTCGAGTTTGTGAAAAGATACATTGTATCCAACCCAGGGATTCCCAAGCACTTTGAAATCTAAAATATTCCCCATTACATCCTCTCCTGCATTTGCTTAGCTGTGCTCTGTCCTAAGTGGAAGTCATCGGACTCGCTGGTCTCCTTTTTTTTCCAGTCTCTCTTTTTTTTTAATTAACATCTAATATATTACTTGTTTCAGGGGTACAGGTCTGTGAATCATCAGGCTTACACAATTCACAGCTCTCACCGCAGCACATACCCTCCCCAGTGTCCATCACGCAGACACCTTCTCCCTCCCTGCCACCCCCCAGCAACCCTCAGTTTGTTTCCTGAGATGAAGAGTCTCTTATGGTTTGTCTCCCTCCCCAGTCCCATCTTGTCTCATTTTTTCCCTTCCTACCTTCCATGACCCACCCGCCCCCTCCCTGGCCTCTCAAGTTCCTCATATCAGAGAGATCGTATGACAATTGTCTTTCTCAGACTTATTTCACATCTAGCTGTTCTCTTTAAATGTGCGACGTGCATCAGTGATGCAGCAGTGAATCGGTCTGCTTGTGCCCCGGGGGGAAATATGTTCCCATTCGCCAAACCCACTGAATGAAACACTGATTAGGACAAGTTCATTGAACAGAGGGAGTAGCCGAAGGTCACACGGTGTGTAAAGTTGACAATGCAAGGATGGTGGCCCCTGGGGGGCCTTGTGGGTTTCTTCCCTATTGACCTTGACCTTTTCCTTCAACACCCCTGAACAGGGTGGGAACGTTGATCCTGGAGACCTGGATCAATGCACTCTTGCTATCGAGGAGGGGAACCCTTGGTATCACTCCATCTCCATCTGTCTGGGACCGTATTTTCCATCAACTCCTGCTCCCAGACTCATAAAGGAGAAAGGGCAGCGTGTTGGGACTGGAGCACACCTTAGACTACGTAAAACATCCCCAAACACGCCCCCACAGTGGAATATCCGATCATACTTGGAAAGCTGAGGTCAGGGAGTGGAATGCTGGAAATCGGAGAGTCACATGCACAGTGCCACAGAACAAGCTGGCCGTGTCCATGGGGCACACCGCGTCCACGAGGGGCGGGGCACAGGGGACCTCAGCACTCACGCAGCTCTGTCCCCAGTACCTCCAGCTTGACCCTTTGCTCTCTTTCTTTTGTCTTTGAGAGGCAAGACAAGCTGCTGGAGGAATGAAAGGCATGTATTGTGGGGACGCAGCGCCCCGAGCTGGGCAAGCACGCAAGGCAGAGGGAGGGGAGATGGGAAGGAGGAGGGCGGAAGGGCCAGGAGTTGGACACGCAGCCCCCAGCAGGTGACCCGGGGAGCGAGGCTCAGGCCAGGGAGGGGAGCACGGAGGGAAGCGGCGGGCACCACGGGGAAGGGAGAACTCGAGTTCCCGCTACACGGGCTTGGCAAGGCCGGACCTTCTGACTTTTCCAAAGCAGTTTGAAACTCAAACTTTCACAGGAGCGCTTCCCGTTTCTGTGTCTTGGTAAAAAGCCGTTGGTCCCAAAAATTCTTGCAGGGCGGACTGGAGGCAAGAGCCACGTGTGTGGCCAGCGTGTAAGCAAAGAACGGAGGAGGAGGAAAGGCCTAGACACCTTCTGAGCACAAATGGGTTGATTTTCGCCTGAAGGACCGGAACAAGGAGAGAGAGACTCGGCCGAGCCAAGCGGGACGCCGGACCAGGGATGCCCTGGGGGAGCGGCTCGGGCGTGCATCTTGGAGCCTGGAATCCCGGTTTGATGCCAAGTGTCAGTGAGCAAGTCATTTGACCTCAGGGGCTTCCACTGCCCTGGTCGTGAGCAGGAGAACGACACCGACCTTGCCTGGCTGTCAAGAGGATGGGGTGAGCTGCTCTGTCTGGACGCACCTGGCTCGCAGTCTGGGCTCCGTGGATGTTGGTCCACTTGCCCCCCGCCCCCCAGCAGAGGGGATAGTTGGGTCCCGAGAAGATAATTCCTTGGTTTAAGGGACCAAATTCTTACATGCTGGAACGCCGTTTAGAAGGGTCACTGAGGAATTAGGAATCCTGAGAACTCCAGAAAACGTCACACCGCACCTAGGAGGGGGCCCACTAAGATATTTGGACACATCGTTTGTGAACAAGAGGGAATCCAAGGCCATAATGGAGACCAGGTCTCCCCTCTCTGAAGGCTTTGCCCTACATGTGCCAGCAGAACACTAGCAGGTAACAGGTAGCAGCACACTCCCATGATTTCCACCTGCCTTACCTCTTGCTCTAGACTTTACAAGGTCATTTTCAGAGGCTTTTTGAAAATTCCATCTAAACCCACCCCTCACCTCTCAGGAAGTACCACACCTGACACAGAAACGCCTCTAGTATGTAACTGGTCTTTCTACTACATTTACCCAAAACTCAAGGTGGGGGGGAGGTCCTCTGAGCGTTTCCTAAGAGATACATTTGTAAATACGATTGATGCCTCTGAAGCTGAAGAGGAGTTCCTACCTGCTGCAAACTGAAGGTAAGTAAAGAGCATCATGCGGGGAGATAGGGCCTGGCGGGGGATGGAAAGGGAGTTTGGTCTAAGGAGATCCCGGATGGAGGCAAAGCGCTCCTGACACCCAGAAAGCTCCAGGCCTCCCTCTGCCGGCCCGCGTGAGGTGGGGAGCATGTCCCCAGAAAATCCAGAGCCCTCGTGGTCCGCCAGGCAAGGCTGGTTTGGGGATCTGTGTTTCTCCTTAACTTGGGACCATTAAAGAGGGCAGGTGGCACCTGCAGGAAATGAGCAAAGCCTTCCGGGAAGTCTAAGCAGAGCAGGAACTCCCCAGCTCTCCAGCGCACGGGGTGGCCGTCTTTCAAGTCGCTGACTCTGGAAAAGGAAAATCAGTAGCCGTATTTCTTACTTCTTATTCAATGTTAAAATCATGATTTCGTAAGAAGCATTTCCCCAGTTTTATCATCTATTTCTCCCCTTAGCGCTGTAAAGAAACAGGAAGAAATGTAATGGACAAGGGGGGTTGTCTATTGTAACATTGTAACATTGTAAACAATGTCCTTGGACTCTTTCCTGGGAAACCTGTGTTTCGTGGGTCCTGTGGGCTCCCCTGCATGGGGATCTGCCTCTGCCCCTGAGAAAGTGCTGATCTACACAGCGGGACCCCCGGGAGGAAGCGGGACCCCCGGGAGGAAGCGGCACCAGAGGCTTTCAGCAGAAACTCAGCTAAATGACTCTTCAGTTCAGCTGGAGTTCTACTGAGTTGCCCTTGAGAAACTCGAAATTTGTGTTCACTTGTAAAAGTAAAGATTCATTTCTGCCATGGTACGTTTTATGGACAGCTACAACCCGGAAACATCACGCGGTCACAGATAATTCAGTGGGAACTGGTGTAAGCAGGACATTTATTTTCTAACTGGAGGAGGCGGGGATAGAAAAATACAAGAAGCTCCTGTGATAACGGAGGCACATAATCAAGGGAAATAGTGCGTATTCTGTTCTGTAAGCGTTTCGGTGTCCGTTTTACAGATAAGGAAACTGAGGCCAAGGAATTCATTTATTTTTGGCCGCACAGAAGTAACAGCCTGCGTCCTTTCCGTGCAAAAGGGAGCATGGGGATGTCAAAGGTCTACGCTGCTGGCTTCACACTTGTGCTGGGCCGAGTTCGCGCTGGAACAGGCGCAGCGGATTCCGTCTCCCCAAACAGCCGTTTCTGGGAGGCCTCGGCGCTGCTCTCCGTCGGCCGCAGGGCGGCAGCGTTTCCCCAGCGACGCGGCCGCCGCGGCCGCAGGAAGCCGGGACGGAGCCGCCGCGGGGCTCAGGACGCGGCAGCTCGGCCCCGGGAGAGGAGAAGCCCCCGAGCTGCGACGGCCCCGAAGGAAGTGGAAGCCTTTCGGCGCCGTCGTCGCTTCAAATTTCAGAGCCCCGGGCCCTCCGCCGCCCGCGAAGCGACTCCGGCGGATGATTCGGCGCCGTCCTGGCTCCCGCCACTTGGGGGCGGTCGCGACCCCGAGAATCCCCAACCCGCGGGGGTCCCGTTCGGCGTGTCCGCAGCCTCGGCCTTCGCGGGTCACCCCGCGCTGGGACGCGCAGGGCGGCTGCGGAAGGTGCCGCGGGTGCGACACCGCGACCGCTCGTGCCCGCTCGGCGTCCGTCGGCGGCCGGGCGGGGGGACGGGCTCGCGCGTCTGCTCGGCTGCGCGTCACGACGCCCTGATTCTGCGCGCGAGGCCTCCCCGCGCCACGCTCCGGCCGCCCCCTCCCACGGCGCCGGAAGCCACCGGCTGCCCCGCGCGCCGGCCACCGCCCTCCCCGCCGGCCGCGGCGCCCCGGGCTCAGACGCGGGCGCGCTGTGCCACGCGGATCGTCCCCCAGGCACGCAAGGGCGGCGGCCGTCGGACGGCGCGCAGCTGACCAGGCCTCGGGCGCGCGTCGTGGGGCCGGCGTCAAGGCTGCAGGGCAGAGCCTCGGGCCGTGTCTGCAGGACGGCAGTTGTGACACTGCGGCTGCCTTGGCTTCGTGATGCTGATGCTGCATTTTCAGAGCTTCTGCTCCGACGTGAGCCACCACTGGCCGCGGTGGCCTGTGGAGACGCGGACGCCAGGTCAGCAGCGGGGCAGAGTCCATGCACGTAGAAGGAAGGCAGAATTCGTGAGTGGGGGGCGAGCCCCGCGCCCTGTGCCGATGCCACAGTCGGTGACAGCGCCCAGGAGCCCCGAGAGCCCGCTCTGCGCCTTCCTCCCTCCGGCTGCGGCGCCTCCGGGATCAGCCGTGGGCGGGCGCTGATGGCAAGCCCGCTGTCGGTTTCTCTCCTGAGATGGGTTAGTTATACATCAGGACGCTCTGGCTCCGGCCCGCTTAGCTGCAGGCTCTTGGCTGAACGCTGCTGGGAAGAAGCGGTGGAGCTCACTCAGGAAGGCGGCGCTGGGACGTACGTGAGGAGAGGCTGGACAGTCGGGAGGTGGCAATCAGGAAGGCTGAAGAGAAGCTTCTCATGGCTCCTCGAGTCCCTGAAGTTCACGAAGACAGAAATGAATGAAGAGTGCGTGTCCTCCGGGAAGGAAGCAGTCTCCGGACACCATTCTGATCTCTATTCTTTATTTTTCTGTGACTCTAACTGAGGACGCCCTCTCTCTCCTGTCTACCACGTAGCTGCCCAGATCGTATCTTTGTGCCGAGTGAGGCAATGGTTTCTTGGCATCCACTTCACACGCACCGGGTGTTTGTCCACAGTTACCGAGTCGTTAGTCATTGCCTGGGTAGCTCTGCTTTCATGTCTCCACATAAATGAATCCTGCCCACTCCCTCGGTCTTGTCTGTCCTCGTTCTCTGATCTTCGTCCAGCATTTCCATCTCCTGTGGGCCCCAGAACTCCTCACGGACAGTTTATTGTCTCCGGTGAAATACCGGATCTACCCAGAAGAAAAATAGGGTTGTGTGGACTCGGAGGGAGAGTTAACCTTTTTTGTACAGTTTCGAAGTTGGAAGCTTCATTACTGGCCGCCCTATTTGGGTGAAATCCCCAAACTGGTTTTGAAGGGCTTGACTATTTGCTGGCTGTACCCGTAAGGAAATTTTGAAAGCAGGCCTCTAGGATACATCATAATCCTTTGTCCCCAAATACCAAAGCCTTAGAACAGGGACAATAACCTTTCATAAAAGGAGATGCAGCAAGATCCCAGGCAAGTGGGGAAGGTGGGAGGAGACCCCAGGGAGGGTCCTGAAGCTTGGGAAAGAGACTGTGCCCAGAGGGCCCTAGCGGATGGTTGTGCTGGGTACAAACACAGATGAGTAGGTCAGGAGGGTGGGTGGTCAGTGGAGGGAGGTGAAAATTGGGTTGATTTTCCCATCGACCTCACTATTCTTGATGAATCAGGAGGCAAGACTGACAGTGGAGTGCGAACAGGGGTGGGGGCTGGAAGGAGTGTTGAAAGCAAAGGCCGGAAGGACCCCAGGAAGAAGGAGGTATGGAGAGCCGGGCTGAAGCAGGGAACCCTGACCCGGGAATGGCTTTCCTCCACAGCCCTACAGTTCTCTTTTCCAGCCGATTGCATCATTCTAACTGTGAGACGTGCTTTCCGTCTTTTTCGCCACTGCTGGAGTGATAATTCTTTCTTTCTTTCTTTTTTCTTTAAATATTGTATTTATTTATTTATTTGAGAGAGAGAGAGAGCACGAGAGAGAAGGTCAGAGGGAGAAGCACACTCCCCTCAGAGCTGGGAGCCCGATGCGGGACTCATCCCAGCACTCCAGGATCATGACCAGAGCTGAAGGCAGTGGCTTGACCCACTGAGCCACCCGGGCACCCCAGGAGTGACATTTCTTACCACCCAATCTGAGCACAGGACTCTGTGGCGTGAAAGTCTGCAGCAGCTCCCTTGACAGTTGATTAGAAACCAAGTTCCTCTCCTTCGCACATGAGGCTGTGGTAAGTTGAAAAACAGCCACGGATTGTTCCTTTCCCTGTACAGATGCAGTTTTGCAAAGTGACATCGCAGGTCTCCCTGTCAGGGGATGGACTCCATTTCTCCGTCAGTCTGGGCTTGGGCACGAGATTGGCTTTGAGCGATGGAACAGCCAAGTCCCTACACGCAGAGACGTGAGAGGCCCGGGTGCTGTCGCTTGCTCTTCTTGGGGAAGTGCAAGTCCCCGTGAGTGAGCTCGAGCCGGGGGGCTGGCGGACGAGAGACCCCCTGGGGAGAGTGTCTGGTTGTTCTAGACTTTCCAGCCAGGGCCGCCACCAACCGGTCCAGTCTGGCTGACCCCGGACGCGTGAACAAGCCTAGTCTGGACCACCACAGCTCACTCCAAATTACCGACCCAGAGGTTCACGAGTCAGAACACGAAGCGTTGGCTGAAGACGGGAACTAGGGTAAAGTAAGTGAGATGTTCATAGTGCAAACCGTAAGGAGGCTCTCACTTACATTTTCACAACACTGAGCGGGAGCGCCATCTTGTACCCCACACATCGTACTGGCCTCTCTCACCTGGCCCCAGTCCTGGCCCTTTTAGGTGTTCTAAGGCCATGGGTGACTGGCACAAGGATCTCCTTGACCCGGCTCCTGAGTCTTTATTCTGGTCATTGATGGTCACAACATTGATACCTTGGACCACTGCTTCCGTCCCCTCAAAGTGTGCCCTATGATATGTCGCCCCGTCCTACTCCCAGTGACAGCTGCTGGGCAGGGGCTGGAACCTGCCCAAAGCTCACAGCAGATCACAAGTGTGCTGGTCGGAAAAGCTCTGCTCAGAACAGGTCAGTGATGCTTATCTAGGCCGGAAGACTCTCGACCCTGGATATGAACTCCTGCGTAAGAGGTCCCCAGAGCATCCTGAATCCCGAATCGCCTTCCGGAATCAGCCTCCGTCAAGGCTCGCTATATTACAGGGTTTTCCCCCCAGATTTCCTTGCGATTCTTGCCTCTCTTGAGCTAACTTGCTGGGATTTTTCCCTTAGTACCACAGAAGTCTCTTCTTGAGCGTTTTCCCTCCCCACGTTCTGTTCACCCTCTGTGCTGAGTAACACTGCTTCTGCCCCTCTGGGCACACAGCCTAGCTCTTGGGCTGGAAGGCCCTCCTTTCCAGATCTTTGACAAGACGCTGCGGGTCTGGAATCCGGTCCCAGGCTACGTGTGATCGCTGGACCGTGTCTCGTGCCCTTCCTTCAACTTCAGCACCTTCTGCTGCTGGCGGCCCACACCCAGCACCTGCGCCCCTCAGGATTGTACTGGAGACGTCCCGCCTCTTCCCCATATGCTGGGGGCTTTATACCCCCGCCCTGCTCCTCCGTCAGGGCACCAGTGACCGACACCTGTGGAAGTACTAGAGGCCCACTATTTCTGCTACTTCCCCTCCAGAAGGACAAACTCTGAGTGTCCTTTATGCTCCAGAGCTCGCTATGGGCTCGGGACTCCAGCTGAACTGGGGACCTCACCTGAAATCGCACAGTCAGCCCATTACCGGTCAGCGGGTACTTTGAAGGCCGGGGTATGGTCACACAGGACATAACTGTTGATGACAGAACTCCTTGCATTGACTTGAAATCTGCCTCCTGGCCATTTCCCTTCTGGACCCTCATTCCTCCCTTTCACGAGGAGGAAGACTTCTGACGGGGGCTACTTCCCACCGTGACTTCGCTTCTGGTAAATAACTGTGAGTGCTACATCCTTTGATTCTGAAACTTTACGGTCCTTATCACGGCCGTCATGGTGCTACCCAGTCTGTCAACGTCCTCGTCAAGCCCGGCACTCAGAACTAAAACCAGTAGGATGGCAGCGGCGCCTGGGCGGTCCAGTCCGTGAGGCGTCCGACTCCTGGTTGTGGCTCAGGTCAGGATCTCAGGGTGGTGAGATGGAGCCCCGCGTGGGACTCAGCGCAGAGACTGCTGCAGATTCTGTCTCTCCCTCTCCCTCTGCCCCCCGCGTCTAAGATTTAAAAAATCTTTTTTAAAAAGTTAAAGATGAGAGGATGTTGAAACAACAGGATGACCTAAACAGATGTCAGTTAGCAGCCCCCTGACTACAGACCTCTAGTCTTCCCCCACCAGGATGTAGGATTTGTCCTAGTAAAAATGGCTACTGCAAATACCTATTTGGGTCCAATGAAGATACACGCCAATTAAAATCATGAGCGCCCTTTACATGAACTTCTGTTAAGACCCGTCTTCTTCCACCTGAATTTACAAGAGTGAGTTTTCCTCTAAATTCAGCCTGTCAAGCTTCGTCTGGTTTGGTTTAATTCGTCATCGCAGCGAAACGAAAGCTCCATCGGTATCGTGAACTTTTCAAGCGTCATGCTGGTCAGTGATAGAAATGAGACAAAATGAGGCCAGAGTCAGAGCTCCACATCCCGTGACCCACTGCACACGAGCGGACGCTGACATCACCCCGCACTCTGGGTGCCAGTGCCCAGTGAGCTCGAATTCTCCGGTGCTGTGTGCTGTGATGTGGCCTAAATTTGTGCACCGATAATGCCAAAATCAAGTTTTCTTATGTCTTTGGGATTTTTCTAACCTAAGAAGCAAACCGACATGGCAATTAAGAGCGTGACTCTTCTAGTCGACATGGATAATCTAAGCTGCATCATTTACCAGTTTTGTGATGTTGAACAACCCTCTAACATTTCTGTGCCACGGTTTCTCCACCCCTTAAATAAGAATAAGAATGGCCTCCATGTCGCAAGATATTTGTAAGTAAATTAGTTTATTTCTATCAGTTTAGCAGAGAACCCAGCATATAGCGGTGAGCTCGATGTGTGTTATTGCCAACCTAGAAACACATAGGGAGGGGCTGCTGATTTAGGGAAAATAATTCTGATCACCAATTCCAACACGTGAGGGACGCACCATCAAGCCATTCTCCAACACCAGCTGGATGTCCCATGATTCAGTGAATTCTGAGTCAGACCCCATAGGTTAAGGGCTAAGTCCTACAATACTGCCCCCTGCTCCCAATTCAATTGCCAATCGCAAGTCCAGGTTGTAACTTGAACTTCTGACCGACTGGCTATAGATCTGAGGTTTCCACCACCTCCTTCTTGGTTCAGAGAAACATTTTAGTTCGTAGATCACCGGTGCGTTCTAAAAGAATATGACTCAGGAACAGCCAGCTAGAAGAGAAGCAGGGGGAGAGGTCTGGGGCCGGGGTCACAGAGCCTCCACAGCCTCTCAGAAAACACCACTTTCTCTGCTTCCCCACGTGGTCACCGACCTGGATGGTCTCTGAGCCCTTCCTTTTCAGCTTATATGGAGGCTTCATTACTTAGGCATAACCGACCAGATCATCTGGCTATTGGTGATTGATTCAATTGATTCAACTTCCAAATTCTGGAAGGTCCGGTAGGTAGGACTGAAAGTTCCAACCCTCTAACCACAAGGTCGGTTTTCCTGGCAACCAGCCCTCTTCCTCAGGGGCTTTCCAAAAAGCACGGCATTAACATAACAAAGGATACTTTCCTGGCTCTCCTCACTTAGGAAATTCCAAGGGTTTAGGAGCTCCAAACCAGGAAGGGGAGAAAACCTAATAATATTTCTTGTTCTAATTCACAATGTCACAAGAAGGCATCAACCAGAAGACCTCACTGAGAAAGAGACATCTGAGCAGAGCTGGTGAAGAAGAAACGAGCCATGATGTTGACCAGGGAAGCAGGCTCCGTGCCAAGGGGATGGTTAGGACGAGGTTCAGTGTGTGTCTGGACTAGAAAGGAGCGTATGTCTGGATCTGAATGAGCAAGGGGGAGGGTGGTAGGAGGTGAAGCTGGAAAGGCAGCAGGGTTCGATCTTGGGGACCTCAGATTGTACTTTGAGTGAGATGTGAGACCATTAGGGTAGTATGGGCAATGGGGTGAGTGACATAGATGGACTTGTGTCCTAAACCACCACCTGAGATGGCGCACAGAGGCCACAGAGTTTGGAAGGCTGTGTAACAATCCGGGAAAAGTTGATGGTGTCTTAACCTGGTGCAAGGGGTAGCGGCGGTGAGAGCAGTCAGTTTCTATACATGCGGACGCGGTCTGCAGGACTACTGTTGCACACCGGAAGAAAGAGAAAACACGGATGAGGCCAAGTGATCCGGCCAGAGCAACCAGAGGACTGAACTGGTGTTTACGGAGTTGGAAAAACGGGAAGAAGGGCCTATCTGGGAAGTCCCATCAGTCAGGATGGCCTCGGTGACGCTGTGGTAACAAATGCACTCCCAGGTCTCACTGGCTTAATCCACGCGAATCTCCTTGTCACTCTTAGTGCCTGTCTGTTGCCTGGTGGCAGGGAGCTCCGCTCCGAGATTTCACTCAGGGACCCAGGAGGGCTGAGACCTCCTGACACCTTTCCTCTGTCGCCAGCGTGGTTGGAAGGGAGTACCGTGAACTGAACTCTGGCTTTGAAAGCTCCTGCTGGGAAATGAAATCACTTCCACTCGTATTTTATCAGACAGAGCAATCGCAGAGCTCTGCCTCACTTCCGAGGATGACTGGAAGCGCAGTCCCACCGCATGCGTGGATACCAGAGCTGGAAAGGCTCAGTGACTGGCTCCAGTGACGGCCACCGGTGAGAAATTCCCAGTTGTTTTGCTTTTGTCCTTTGGACACAACCGTCCGAGTAGAGGTACAACGTACAAGTCCGAAGTCCAGGGGATAGTAAGACGTGGATCCAGGCTTGCAGGAACCTAGAGTTTATATGATTTTAGGAGAAGCTTCTTGAAGACAAAGACTTTGAGACTCAGTATAAAATTAGGGCCAGGGTCTTTGAAGGGCTTGTACACGTGAGAAGGCCTGAAGCTTCCAGGTGAATCTGCCTCTAAAAAAAGGCCTAGACCCATAGGTGGAAAAGCCACCAGACGGCAGAGGATTTTAAACCAACGGGACCGAACGAGGTCACCTTTGAAGTGAATGTAAAGGGACCCCTGAATCCGGGGCCTGCGGTGTTTTGAGAAGCGATCAGTGAAGGGGGTTCTCAGGCGGCTGGAGATGCTCCGTAAGGAAGTAAGTCCCTTCCTCCGATGCTTACTTTGTGCTTGTTCTGCTCCGGCTGCTGCTTATGTCCACCGCACCCCTTCTCTTACTCACCGCAGGACGGCGAGCCTCACCGCGGAGACGCGAACTCCGGCCTGCAGAAGCCGGGAGCAGCTCCAGACCCCCTGTTCCAGGGGAAGTTCAGCCCTGACCCAGCAGCAGGAGAAAGAACTGGCAACAGGTACAGAGATTGAACATTAACCTCCAGCCCCATCATTGCTGTGTTCTACCAGCCCCGGGACAGGTAGGGTCTCCGGGCCTGAGCATGTGACCCTGCACAACGAGGGAGCACAGTGTTTCCAGAGTCCGTCCTGGCTCTGCCACTCAGCCCAGATACTCCGCCTCCCCCTGGGCTGGGCCCCGGGACTAGATCCCATCAGCAGGGGATTTAATTGCTTTGTGTAAACATTTCAAGTCCCCCCTTCATTTCACATTGATTAAGATATGATCCAGTTGAAGGTCGTAAATAAAGGAAATATGGCACCTTAAAAGGATGTTTGGCAATACAGTGGAATGAGGGCGGTTGTGGAGTTCAAAGTCACCTGTAGGAAGTATTACCCCGTCCCTTTATAAACCTCCTCTTCATCAGAAAAGTTTAATGCATGGCAGACTTCAGAACAAGTAACGGAGTCACGGAAGACGCCGTTAGTTCGCTGGGGCTGCTGTGCTGACGAAGAGCCTCGAACGGAGCGAACGGAGCGGCTGGAACCGCAGAGACAGACGCTGTCAGCCGGGCCGGGCTCCTGCTGAAGACACAGGGGAGGACCCGGCTCCGACCCTCTGCAAGGCTGCGCCCCACGTGGCCGTCTCCCCACGTCTGGCTCTGTTTCAGCTCCCCGCCCTCTAGGAAGACGCCAGTGGTACTGCCCTGGGGCCCCCACTAATCTCTGTAAACACCCTCCCTCCAAATAAGGCGGCCTTCTCGGGGTGGGGGGGTGGTGGACGGGGCTAGGACGCTGGTCCCTGTCCCGGGTACTTGGACTCTGACTGATCTTTGCAGGGGGCACCGTTCCCGAACACAGACCTAGGACAACCCCTCGGTCAGGCCTTCTTCTCTGCCTCGTTAAGGTTTTCCCAACCCTCCCCTCCTCCCCATCCTCCCTCTTCCGACAGTCTGGTCTAGACAGGCATCTTCTGCTCTGTCCCCTAAGTCAACCTCAGGTCCCCCCTGCCCAGGCTGACTCGTCTCTGAGCAGCCAGTGTCCTCTGGCCGAGACGCACCTCTGGCCTCCTCACCTCATGGCCGAAAACCCTTCCGTGGCTCTACACAGACTTGGAGGGAAAATGCAGTGTCTCAGGCCAGAGCCCAAACCCTTCGTCCAGCGGCTCCCACCTCCCACTCAACCACAGCTCAACCCTCAGGCAGCAGGAAGAAACGTGGGTTCTTCGACAAGGGCACGTCATCTGTGCCCTTCTGCAGGGATGGCTTCTGGCAGCGCGTCCAGTCTCGGGCCAGTGAGGGAAGGGCGCCTCGTGGGGAGGCTGGGTGACAGCAAGGCGCCCTGGCCTCCTCCTCGAGGAGCTCCACCTCCATCTCCATCTCCGCACAGCTCGGTGGGGCGGGAGGACGGGGTGGGGGTGGTGGGGCTCGATGGATTCCAGCAGGGACTGCCCTCCTCTGCCCGGGGGCAGTTCGAGGAAACACGTGGCCTGACCTGCAGGCAGGAGGAGTCTCCCGGGACAGACATTGGTAAAACCTCAGGTTTGTGTCCGCCCTGGAAAGGGCTCTGAGCTCCCGGACAACTTAGGAAGAAAGCGTTGGGGGCAGCGTCCAGAAGAGAAGAGCTCCCGACGCCTGTTGCACTACAGAGGGTGATTTTCTCAGGGGGAGGTGAGGCCCCCAGCCTAGGTGCTGGGTTTCACTCACACCTCCGTATCCCTGGCCCTTGGCACTGCGTGCAGCGGGCATAGGAACTCAGCAAATCCCAGAGATTTTCCCTTTGTTTTCTTGACAGAGAATCTGTAACTTCCAAAGTGCCGGGATAGGGAGCCCGGGTGGCTCAGTCGGTGAAGCGTCTGCATTCGGCTCAGGTCATGATCCCAGGGTCCTGGGATGGAGTCCTGCTTGGGGCTCCCTGCTCGGCCGGGAGTCTGCCTCTCCCTCTGCCTACAGCTCCCTCTGCTTGTGCACACTCTCTCAGTCAAATAAACAAAACCTTTAAAAAAAAAGCGGGGGGGGGGGCGGGATAGCTGAAAACAGGAATTGCTAAGGACTGGAAGCTGGGCAGAGCCCTAGGCAGGCTGGCCGCCTTCAAAGGAATCTGCCTAGTGCAGGGAACAGTCCCAGATTGTGGTTCGGTCCCAGGCCACTCAGCGGCCAGCTTGAGAGCTACATTAATCAACTGCTTGGGAAAACTTTCAAAGCTCTTATATTTTAGGGGTTTACAAGTTCTCCTTTTCCTCAGGTCTCCCCTCGTTGCATAAATTGTTAAATTTCACTCTACTGGATGCCTTAAAATTTTGCCAGTTAGAAAGCTAACGTAAAACGATTCTTAGTCAATCACGTAACAGAATGAACGAAAGTAACAGATTGAAACCTTCCAGCCGCTCGCCTGGATCGGTTACGCTGAAGAAAGTGATGTCTTGCTCTGGAGCAAGGCGTGAGGGGAGCTCCGGGACACAGAGCAGGTGAAGCAAGTAGGATGGGAGCTGGGAATCTGCCAGCCTTCCTGGGAGCAGTGACATCCGTCATCAGCAGGGCTGAGTTGGCTCCATCCACCCCAGTCCGCTGAGCCACATGACCATCACCTTCTGGGGCCCAAGTGCATTCCAAGTAGAGACCATCGATGGGACTCGCTGTTATGGCAAAGGAAAGAGAGGCTCTGTACAGACAGACGCACCTGGGAGTTTTGCTAAAAGAGGCGGCTGGTCTTAGCAGTAACACAACTATTTCCCTTTGTTCCTTCCACCTCTGCTGGAGCCCAGAGATTCATGGAGGAGAGAGTCTGGGAAGTGAAGGCCGGAAAAGGCTGGATGGGGCCGAGTAGAACTCCCTTCGGGCTTGTTCAGGATTGACAGCTGTGGGCCCAGAAAATAACTCGAGGAGAAACACCGAAGACCTGTTTGTACCATGTCCTAAGCTCTCTGAACCTCGGAAGTTCCATGTATAAGAATATTTTGGTAATAAGTCTGTATCCTCACTGCCTCGCAAGATGTAAGGGCAGAGAGCTAAGGGATCCCACTCATTCGACTGCCCCTGACAGCACACAGGGCTGGACTGCTGTGTGAGCCAAGAGAGTGGTCTGAAGGAAAGAAAGCGTTTCACAATGCCCGAGCCTTTGCGGGGCACCCAAGAACCCCGTGGGTTATCCTTACTTCCTAGCTCCAAATTGGCGGAGAGGCAAGCACTCCAGTCAGCTTCTCTTTGGCTTGCAACAAAGGCCTTGGTCGTTTCTTTCTTTTTTTTTTTTTTAATTTTTATTTATTTATTTGACAGAGATCACAAGTAGGCAGAGAGGTAGGCAGAGAGAGAGGAGGAAGCAGGCTCCCCGCTGAGCAGAGAGCCCGATGCAGGGCTCGATCCCAGGACCCTGAGACCATGACCTGAGCCGAAGGCAGAGTCTTTAACCCACTGAGCCACCAGGCGCCCCTGGTCATTTCTTTTTAAGATTTTATTTATTTGACAGAGAGAGAGAGAGAGAGAACAGCAGCAGCAGCAGAGGGAGAGGGGGAAGCAGGCTCCCCTCTGAGCAGGGAGCCCGATGTGGGACTCGATCCCAGGACCCCAAGATCACAACCCAAGCTGAATACAGATGTCCGGTCGACCGAGACGTCCAGGCGCCCCAGGGCTTGGTCATTTTTTAGTAAGAGGGAGGAGAGGGACCAATGATGCCCACTTTCCAGAATCTCATTAGATGGTATGGACTCAGCTCAGTAAGTGACCGTGCTTACAAGCAGTCCTCCTGCTTCCCCAGTTCTATCATTTATCGAGTAGCTACTTCGGTAGCGAGCAGGTTGTCGCCTCCCCGCACAGTCCCAGAGTTTCTGCTCCGTTAGCGTCTGTGCGCTCCGAGCGTCTCAGAAGCTCTGAGGTTGCCGCATCCCACGTCTTCCTAAACTTGCCAAAAGCTTTGTGATGTACAGATCCCTGCCCCCATATTTTTTTCTCCCTCTTCTGAGGTCGTGCCTGTTGCGATCTTCCTCTGATTTTTCCCTCCACGGCCGGGGTCTCCGTCTCCCTGGATTAGGATTCCTGCAGCATCGGCAGCTCCAGGAAAGAAGGTGTCCGTCCTCAGGGCACTGGCGTGTGGCCCTTCCGGCGTCCTTCAGCGTGGGACGTCCCCCGATGGGTAAGTCAGACTCTGCCGCTTCCCACCAAGGAGGGCCCCTCGGGCGCGAGACAAAACGCAGGAGCAGGCTCTGATCATCACTGGTGTGAATCCGGGTCTTCTGAGCCAAAGCGTGACTCGTGTTTAAGTGCCGAGGTGCGAACGGGCAATTTCTGTCTGATTTTATCCACATAATCAGGCACGATTACAACAGCCGCTGTGGCAATGATTAGTCCAACCCACAGAGTCATTCTTGTCGCCTTCAGAAACTGTGTTTCTTATTCTGGCACCTTTGAAATCATTCCACTGGCCTTGCACGAGGGTATTTTCTGGTTTCTGGTGTAACGTCACTCTTCCCTGTAGAGAGCTCTGTCCCGGTGTGGGACACGACCCGATGGGTGACGGGAACTTCTATCACTCCTTTGTCTCCTCTGAGGAGCCATTAGCCTTTGATCCCTTCCGTCCTCAGACACAAAGACATACATACAGAAGAGGCCAGTGGGAGGAAGAGAAGGCTGTGCCCGGCAAGCCGCGGAGGGCTTTCCCAAACCACAGAACCTTAGCTCAGGAATGGTCATTCCACAGCAGTTAGTCTGGTCCCATTGCTCACAGAGGAGGACCCTGAGGTTCAGAGAGGAAGGGAGATGTCCCCAAAGTCCCACAGATCTCTGCACGGTCAGGTTTAGCACTTGACCTCATGAAATGTGCATCGGGCTCTCTGCTCAGTGGGGAGCCTGCTTCCCTCCCTCTCTGTCTGCCTCTCTGCCTACGTGTGACCTCTGTCTGTCAAATAAATAAAGTCTTTAAAAAAATAAAAAAAATAATAAAAATTTTTAAAAGATGGGTTTCTTGTTATGATCATTGGTACTAATAAACAGAGGGGGATGTTAGCAGACCAACTAAAACCAACCTCAGTGCCTTGAATCTCCCTTGTTGGTCTCTGGGCACCAATGAGTGGAACAGAATTACTTAAATTTCTGTTTATTTCCGAAATCCAAATGTCTTAGAGGTACGGTTGAGATTTAATCAACCCAAACAAAGCAAAGACCTGTGAGTCTGCAATAACCAGGGGGTAACTGGCTTGCTCCTGCATTCAGCACACTTCTGGGCGCACCTTAAGTCACACCACTCACCTGCCTGTGTGAGATTTCAGAATTGCTTTTGCAAAAAATTTAACAATGCCCGCGGTCCTTCAACTCCCTGTTTCAGCCAGGTTGGCAGTGCACTGTGCTGAACTTCCTTTCCCACAGCAGTCGTCTAGAGAAGGATGATTTCATGCTAACTCTCATTTTCTCCAAGCAGCACAGGCGGAGAGAGGAAAAGAATGCAAACGGTGTTTCATGGTTTGGTCCCTTTAAGAAGTACATAATTTTCTTCTTGATTCTAAGAAATATCGTTTCCCTTCCCCCTCTTTAATTCCCTAAATTATGACCTACAAAATCGGTGCCTAGAAATCCAAAAATGTTGGCTAATGCATTCATTAAAAAAAAAAAAAAAGTGTATATACATCCTTTAGGAGGAGTTGAGTTTTCATATAGAATTAGGGCAGTGGTCTTTTTTGCATGAAGCAAACCTTATTTGCTAGTTTTGGACATTAGGCCCCTGACCTATTGGGTTCAGATGCATAAACCTCAAACCCCAACATGTCTTTTGTCAGCTTTTAGGGGAGCCAGTGGTCTTGATTACGTGAAACAGACAATTGAGGGGAAGATCCGATCATTCAAATCCAGAAAAAAACTGTGGCTTGACTTCTCCAGGAAGTTTTCATTTTCTACTGAAACTCTCGAAGTCCAAGTCTGGCAAACATCTTTCCTTTTCAAATGTCTTCAGGGTTGAGTGTGCAGCTCTTGATCTCAGGGTTGAAAGTCGAGCCACACGTGGGTGTAGAGATGACTTAGAAATAAAATCTTAAAAGAAAAAATGTCTCAAGGGAGAAGCTGACAGAGCTTCCATCAGAATATCTTTGAGTTTTTTATGTTTAGTTACTAGTTTCCAGGTAACTCACGTTTCCCCCCAGGCAACAAATCTAGGAATTTCTTTGAACCCTAAGCTCCAAAGGAAAATTACCCGCCGTTGTGCACCCTCAGTGAGGATGGTAAGACACCTTTGGGAAAGAGGCAGGCACTGTCTTTTTTGAGACAGGTCACAGGGTCAACAGAATGTCCCCCAGCAGCAGGTAGAAGATGTTAATGATCCACAAGTCAACATTCCCATAGGGTTTAGCTACGGGGCCCCCACGGGCTCCCATGGTGGCTGTGGTTTCTGGAGATCCTAAGGGCAGGAGGGCTGTGGGCGGCAGTGAGAGAAAGGGAAGCTCAGAAAGAAGCTGCTGGCAGGAAAGCACAAGGTGGCTGAGGCACTGGGCGGGGGTGTCGGAGCCAGGAGCCAGTCGGTGGGGGGGGGACAGGTGGAGCCGAAAACCTCCCACGGTGAGGATAAGAGGACGGTGCTTGGTGAGATGAAAGTCCGCTCAAGCCCGTGGGCAAACACCAGGGACACGTCCTTGGAGAAAGGTTCATTCTTCTCTCCCTCCCCACCCCAGGTTGCTCTGAGGCTCCCCCAGGCCTCAGGGCAGAGTCTGCTGCAGAACGTGTGGTGCATCAGGACAGGCGACCTCCCGTCTGAACCTACGAGTGACAGGGCTGGGGCCGCCCACGCTGAGTTTCCGGAGGCCGCGGTCCAGCCACACCCGTGGAACTGGAGCTTGCTGGGGGTCCGAGGCCACGGCACGGCGAGAAGAGCTGGTGATCGCCACAGAGCCGTCACCTACACGCTCGAAGCCTGGTTTATCTAGATGTTAAGACAAGAGGCTGCGTGTGACGATGGCAACTTTCCGCGAAAACTCAGCATCCCATGTTTTAAGCCAATTCCCCTTCAGTAAAATATTTCCAGCAGCCACATGTGTGCACCTCATGCCCCACGAGAGACCTCACGCCGTCTCTGCAAACTCACCGATGGGACGCGCGGAAGGACCGCGGGGGACCAGGGGCTGGTGGGCAAACACTCTGGGCAGGGCCGGCCGGGGTGGGGGGCGGCCGTGGGAGGCTGCGCGGGCCACGCCGGCTGCTGCGGCGGGGAGACTCCAGGGCAGAAGTGGCCCCAAGACGGTGTGCGACCGGAGGAGCGTGGCTGCGTTCGGTTTTAAGGACACTGAAATGTAAAGTTCATGGGATTTTCACAAATCGGAGAATTTTATTCTGTTGATCTTTTCCAGCCGTTGTTAGCTCGTGGCAGATTGGGCCAGCAGCCCGCAGTCGGCTGCCCTGGGTGGGGACGGCCGCACGCAAACACCGCCCCTGCCCCTGCAGCAAGGAAAGGGGCACGGAGCTCGGGGAGAGGCGTTCCCCAGGGAAAGCCCGATATGGCCGGGCGTCTGCCTCCTCTCAGCGGGTTCCAGGACTGGTGCATTAGCAACCTCTGCGCCCTACCCCAGACCTACAGAACCCAAAGCTGCTCCCCAGCGAGATCCCCGGGCTGACAGGTCCGAAAGGTCCTATCGAAGCTGGAGAAGGCTTGGCAGTGTGGTTAAAGCCCGGCCTCTGGAATCCGAAGGCCTCCTTCCGATCTCCGGGCCTCTTACTAGCCATGTGGCCTTGGACAGGTCTGAAGCTGAATTGCTCTGACAGCCCCTCCCCCGGCCCCCCACGACCCCGTCCATAAAAGAAGAGAGAGACGCCACAGCTCCTGGCCGGGAGTGTAAACTATATTGATGGTTGTAAAGGGACAACTTGGCGACACTTTAGGTTTGCAGAGAAGGCGTGCAGCACACACATGCCCTGTTTTGGGAAACCGTGTCATTAAGTTCGCAAATACATCTCTGTTTCCGAACATGATGTTTTGTTTTCTTCATTAGCTGTTTCTACTCTACAGTTTCTCCTAGAGTAAATACACAGGATGGCTGTTTGCAGAGCAAGATGGGCTTATTGAGATGTTTAACAAGGTGAACTACTTCACAATTAGATCGACCTTTGAGTTAACAGCAAGATGTTTTTCGTTTGTTTCCCTTCACTGCCGCAGTGGAGGGGAGGCGCGGGTTCACATTTAGTCACCAACAGACTCCCAAACATAATGAAAAATAACAGTCTGTTCAAAAAAATTAAGTTGTAATTAGGCCATGGGTTTTTTCCAAGACTCTTAAAGTCGGATAATTTAGATTTACAAGAGGGAAAAAATAGGCATGATGGAAAACTAAGTAACAAAACAACTACTGAAAAATACATCTGTAGAACACAGTGGTCAGTTGTAAACCGCTCAGAAGGGCAGAGAAAACAAACAGTCCTTCTAGAACACAAGCAGTCCGAAGACAAAGTCTGCTGCTTTTTTCCCTAGTGGCTATTTTCCTACCATAGTGTCGAGCTTCATTATATTAAATAACTTATATGGGTAAAAAGGAGTTCGCTAACCAGCAGCCCACTCAGTCGCAGGAAGAGGGAGGAGAGGAATCGGAGACGCAGCTCACACTAAGGGGAACCGAAGTCCGAGTCCACGCTGAACCAGTCTTACCCCTCCGGGCAATGCCGTGGAGCTCAAGTCCGGATCCACAGGGAAGGTTTTCTCCCCACCTCCTCTCCCTTTTTCACTTAAGTTAAAGAAACATGGGCTTCCTAAGAGCCAGCCCTCAGCTGGGCAAGTCCCATTAGCAGCAAATGTTCAAGCAAATAAAAAAACAGACACACACGCAGCAGAAAGCTCCGTCCAGGTGCAGAGCTGTGATTCACATGGAAATTCCAGAAGATGAATCACGGGCCGCGCCCGTAGAGGATTCTTTCTCACGCATCTTCCGTGAACTTCTCCGTCTCCCAGAGGCCGAGTCATCCGTCGGCCGTGGGACACCCGTCCCCGTCTGCCCAGAGCCTGCTTGCGGGGACCATGGGACACTGCAGAACTGGGTGCGGGAGACGCAGCCCTCGGCGGTCCGCGGGGCTCAGCGGCAGCCACGGGCAGCGCCTGCTCCTCAAACTCTGCCTAGAAGGCTGGACCTGAAGAACAAAGACGACAGTGAGAGACGGACGCGGCGGCGGATCCGGGTCAGGGTTACAGCGTCCCGCCCGGGACCGGTTCCACCCCTCCTAGGCACCGAGTTCGACTACGCAGAGTTAGAAAGCGGAAGAAACGTTCACGTCTGCACTGGTCGGATCACAGGTGGGCTTCTCGGTAAAGAGAAGCATCTGCACATTCCAGTGCCCACGGAGGGCATTTAAACAGCCAGGGACAAGGCAGGTGTCTACCCCCGGGGGATGTTTGTCATCGCCACTGCTGAGCCTCAGTGAACGGCTCCGGCCAGCAGGAAAAGCGTCTATGGGGAGTCACCTGGTCGCCTTCGCCGCTAGAGTGATACGAGTTTCACGAACGTGCTATCAGCCTAGAACAATTAGCCTTTGTATCCACGTAACACGCAGCTTTGCAAACGATCACGGCCTATTTTCCTTGTCCTCTTGGTGGCTGCTATGATGTGTGGCCAACACCTGCCACAACCCAACGTCCTTCCCCGGCACGGCAGGAGTGCGGGCCCAGCGCCGCAGCGGGCATGGGAGACCCCGTGCTTGCCCTCGAGGGGCTTGCATTGTCATCGGGGTAAGAAGCAGGGCACTAAGAATCGCCCATCGACTTGGAAGCGGGGAAGACGTCTGCCTTGTTCTCCATCGGAGGAGATACGGATCAGAGAGGGGAGGCGGTGCAGTGGGGCTTGAGATGACCCAGGATGTGGGAAGGGCGCAGGGAAAGTCCGTTCTTCAAGGCTCCTTAAAAACAATTCCCATGTAGAAACTAGTGTGTCGTACGAAGAACACATCTTCCCTGTGTCTGTCTACATATTTCCCCCCACACTGTTCTCTCTCTTTGGGCTGGGGTGGCCCCTCGGAGGACGCTCGCCAGAAGTGTCACTACTGAGCACGTTTGAGTGGCGCACAACTGCGGGCAGACTCGTGGATTTGTCCCTGAATTTAAGCCTGTACAGGGCAGCCTCTTTTTCACTTCCTATTTCTAAACTATCCACTAACCTCTCTGTTCACATTTCAACCAATCGAACGTTAACTGTATATATAATATAATATAATATATAATAATATACAGTTATATAATAATATAACTGTACATCATGTGTCTGGTACATGTAGATATGGGAAGAGGTTGTGTAACTCGGTCTTTGGTTTTTACTGTCAACGCTCTGACTTTATGAGCCCTTCCAACTAACCACGAACCACGAGGAATACGGCATAAAGAATAACAATCAGAAAAGCCTGGAAAAGACGCGTGTGCGAGGCTCGGACTATTTAACGTGTCTGGGCCTCACAGGGAACACCGACGCCACTTTCCCGGCTTACCAGTGCTTACAAATCTATAGAAGTCACAAGAGCTAAGCTCTACTCAGGGGCCATATCAACTTCAAACTCTTAAAAAAAAAATAGAAAGGGAAGTAAAAAGAAAAAACAAACACGGAAGGCAGAGAACAAGGAGTCAGTCATTCCTAAAACTCTCACCCAGATACGTGCCCCAAATATCCGCGAACCCAACAGAGTAATAGGAAATTTTAATATAAATATGTCACTGGCAGGCCCCCAATTTGTGACAGTCCCCCTGCGCACCAGCTCCGCAAGCCTGCTGCATTCCCCTGATGCGAGGTGTCGGCCGCACCTTCTCGTTCGTGTCTGCAATAAAAGAAACCCATCGCCCACCCATCACCTCAACGTGCTCTAAGGATAACAATTCCACTGTCTCCTCGTTTGCGTCCGAATGGAATCACACAGAACCCAATATAACTGAGACACCTGGTTCATGAAATGTGGCCCAGGATCAAGGGTGACGAAGACTCCCAAACGACTCTGGGAGGAAGAGAAACGTGCTTGTCTGCCTGGTACAACAAGGTACATGTTCCCAGAGTCTCTTGGCAGAAATACAAATAGAGCAATTTTGACTATGGGGTCACTGTATCCGGGGCTACTTTACTTATTAAAATATCTCAAATGGTTAAAATATACATTTACCTATTACCTATCCTGGCTTTTTGGAAAATGCATTTACTTGAAAATGCCAGTAGATTAACACAATTCTTTAACTTGAACAGCTTCTGGATCATGTTTAAAGTCCCAATTTCTGGGGTGCCTGCCTGGCAGGCTCAGTCGGTTGAGTGTCCGGCCGGATTTCTGCTCAGGTCATGATGTCAGCGTCCTGAGATCAAGCCCTGCATCAGGTTCCGTGCTCTGCTCGGGATTCTCTCTCCTTCTCCCTCTACCCCTCCCCACTGCTCAAACAAGCACCTCTTCAAAAGATAAAGTCCCAACTTCCTCCTTCTCTCAAACCAAAATGGGGACCAAAATGCAGTCGCCAAGAGAGTGACACACTCAGACGACTGAACTAACCGGTACTTGGGTCTCTTTCATCGCAGGTCAAATAAAATTTTAGTGTTAGGACTCTTCAGAAACAGAGTCTGAACTTGTTATCTCTTAGATGAAAGGAACGAGTCGGTTCTCTTTCTACCATTCACACTGTGCGGTAAATAAGGAGAAAGAAGGAGAGCAGAGTCACCGCACAGCGACAGCATAAACAAGTGAAAGGCCATAAAACTGAATGAGGGCAACGAGGATTTTCAGCCGCAAAGATTCAGGTGACAAGAGAAAAGGAGCAGAGAGGACTGGAACACCCAGGAGGGACGTCCTACAGAAAGCATGTGGCTTTCCTCCGGTAAGTCCCACGCGGCCCGTCGAACTGCACAGCAATGAGAAGCACAGACTCACCGTAAGGACTTCCATCGGTCCTTCTCTATGTGATTTTCAGGTCCTTCACTCTCGTAGGAAGCCAGGTAGAGCGCTACAATCAACCAAAGTAAGAGCACATGAGCACTGAGGCCTTCTCCTGCGCCGCCCCCGCCGGCCACCAGTTCATCAGCTGAACCGGAAGCAAGACTCTTTGGCATGTCATCTACGACTGGGAAGCACCCTGGTTTCAGTGAGAACACAGACTGTCCCCTGGCCTGACTGACCATGTCAACAAAATCCAAGGGGCCGGGGCGCCTGGAGGCTCAGTGGGTAAGCGACTGCCTTCGGCTTGGGTCATGATCCTGGAGTCCTGGGATGGAGCCCCGCATCGGGCTCTCTGCTCAGCGGGGAGTCTGCTTCTCCCTCTGACCTCTCCCCTCTCATGCTCTCTCTCTCGCTCTCAAATTAATAAAATCTTTAAAAAACATTAAAAAAAAAAAAAGCCAAACCAAGGGGCCTCTGGGCCAAAAAGGCACTTAATTAACTGAAGTTTATGAGGGGAAACAGCTTCCAAATGCGAACCACACGATGCTACCACACGCTCACATTCACGTTCTTTATGGGGGGGGGGGTCCTCTCCTGCTAGCCTTGATTTTTAAAAAAGCCTTTCTTAGCTAAAGAGCCAGATTTTCCAGGCCACTTTTTCATTCTTCTAATATTTTTTTTCTTTAGTTTTAAATCAAAAAGAATCTCACTCAAAGATTTAAAAGCTCGGTATTAATCCCACGTGTAGAGGTTACGAACGATCAAGTCCCCTCTGGGATGGGTAATGTTAGTGCGAAACGCATGTCAGTCATGGTCACAAACACCACCGATTTGCTCCGAGAAATTCCTAACACAAGTAGATACACAAAGTAGATACACAAAGATACACAAGTATCTTTCCAAGATACTAGGATATAAAAGATCGAAAGAATAAATCCCTAAGTCTTTTATAAACTTTATCTCTCTTCTCATCATTTTTTTTCAGTATAGACAATCACTGTTTCTGCCTAAAATTCCTTAACATCTTAACAGGTCAAGATTTCCCACTACTTCTCCAAATAGCAGCAGGTAGCGACTGTTTTTGTTTGTTTTTCAAATCACTTTTAATACCAACGTGCCACAAACAGAACACCTTTTTTCTCCAGTGAAGCAAGTCGCAAACAAGGTGGGGAAAAACGGCCTTCAAAGGACTGTCCCCGTGTGTCCCCAAAGCTCGGCAGTGCTAGGATTACAGAGAATGTTTAAACACAGAAACAGTCTGTTTGTGGGGAAGAGTGAGTGCCTGGCCAATACTCTAGGGGCACACCACGTGGTTCCCTGTGCGACAGAAAACTCTTCAGGCGGATGAGCTCAGAAGACAGGCCTCGTGTTCGCGCCGGACCAGACCGAGGCCTGCCGCACCCGCGCTGTGCCGGACCAGCCCCCACGGCAGGCTGCAGGGATGTGCGGATGGGCAGCTCCGCCCACAAGGCCACTCACCGTCCTCGCTGAAGACCGGCACCGTGAGCAGATACTGCAGGATCTTCCGGTCCCTCTCAAACGGACACTCCACCTGCTTCCACGTCATGAACTCACTCACTTGTTTGGCCAGTTCCCAAAATTTCTAAGAAAAAAGAAGAGTTGAAAAGTGGTCACGAAAATCACGAGCATTCCACGGATGTTTCCTCCCCCTCTGGCTTCGAACCAACTGAACTACATGATTTTCTGAATCTCATACAACCTAGCTCTAGGTGTCTGTGCGGAACAGGTAAACATCTACACACATCCCTCCGGATAATTATTAATAACGACCCTGCAGCTAATTTATTCTGCTCGGTCCTCAGGAGCGGTATTTCCTTACTAAACAACAGACAGAGAGAAAACTTGGTTCTAGAACTTCAGAAGCGGCTCAGGTGGCCTGGCCGGGACGGAGTGTGCCGGGGCCGACCCTCCCCGTGCTCGGATCCCGCGGCCTCCCCTTACCTCGAAGTTGACGTGGCCGTTTGGAAGGCGGTTGGCACAGCCCTCATTGAGGAAGTAAATATCTTTGATTAAAAGACTGAAGAATGGTATCACGATCTAGAGAAAAGAAAAGATTTGGGTTTGCTCGGGCAAATAGGTATTCAGTCTCTCACGGCACAGTACAAGGGTTCCTAACAGCCATTAGCGACTCTCACTGGAGGCAACAATGAAGTAAGACACAGTGTTTGACTGGAGGCAACAATGAAGTAAGACACAGTGTCTCACTGGCCTCCCTTGCGCAATTGTGCTGAAGCTGCAAATGTTAATAACAACCAAACCCCAACAGAGACAACGGGCATTAGGGGGTGGAGGCTTGCGGAGCCCTTGCAGTCCTCCCCGCTGCGGTACCACAAATGTCAAAGTTCTAGTTAGAATCAAGGGAAGAGCTACAAGAACTCCGGCCTCTTGTTTAGCAATCCCTTAGGTCGAGCAAAATACTAACAGAAACTGTCACTGCAGGTATCTTCAGATTTTAAGACGTGTGACCCACTGCCTCACTAGAAATCCATCCTGCTGTATCCTTTAGACTTACGCGTCTTAGACGAATCTCTTTTGAGATGAACATTTTACTCTTGAAGACATGAGAGCTCAGGGTTTGAGGTCATGGTTGCGGCAAACTTGCTATTGGGTAAACCTGGCCTCCGGCGGAGAACAAGCAGGCACCTGTTCTCGGGGGAAATCACCTGGGCAGAACCTTGCACAACATGTTGTGAGATGTGTCCAAGTGCAGAGGAATATAAATGTGTCTGTTAGAATTAATGGCTGTTTGAAAAGCAGTAAACCTCCAGTAAGACGTTCCTGCCTCGGGTCTTTGAGTTGATGAGGCGGTATTTAATTAACCTAAAATAATCATCTCTAAGAAACTATCTTAAATCCTGTGAAGTCCATAACGAACAAAGAACAAAGCTCAGATACTGTAACTTCCACTTTTCTCAAGTGCCAACAAGTTCTTGCAGACTCTAAGTGTGCTACAGTGCACGCAGCACTCCAGACACGAGTCGTGGGCCCTGCTGTTCACCAAGAGCAGGTGTTTGAAGTTTCCCTAAGCCTGTGACTCACGGGGCACATCCACCCCAGAGGAATGGGATCCCTGGAAAACAGACATTTGGGCTCATACACAAAAATATGAGGCACTTCTAGAGGTAAATTCAGATGTCTCCCAAAGTCATTTAAAAAAAAAAATAAAGCTCGGTTATTTTTTTATTTCATTGGTCGCTGGAACAGCCAAAGTGAATCTGTGGTTTTGACAGTGTCTTTGAGTCACTTGTGATCATTGCTATGGTCTGTAGAAGCCTCTCAGTCCAGATGCCCTCATCTCCTTCCCCTTCCAAGACCACCGGTTAATCCTCTGTTATTTGAAGACTAAACGGCCATCGTAACAATGAAAAGGTGCGCCCCGGACCGCGCTTCGTTGGAAGGGCACCTCTGACGGGAAGCCTGGGTTTCAGACCCCGCCGGGCCTCGGCTTCCCGTGGCCCCACGGTTTACCAGCAGCGCGAGCCGGGAGCCTACCCACGGCGGCCTGCGGCCCGGCCCAGGCCCTCCCCGTGCTGCCAGGGACCACGCATTTAACATTTTTAAATGGCTGGAAAAACATCAAAACAGTATTTCATGAGCATGAAAATGACAGGGAATTCAACCTCCAGTGGCCCGACAGCCTTACCGGAAACAAGCCACACTCGCTCACGCACCTGCGTGTCGTCTGCGTCCACTTCTACGCCTGCGTGTCACAGCGGAGTAGCCACACGGCCCACAGAGCCCCAAACACTCGTGACCTGGCCCTGGATGCGAGAAGTCTGCCGACCCCTGATGCAAGCTTAACATACTAAGAAACCCAGTTTCCTCGCCTTAAAATGGGAACAACAGTAACCACCTCCCTGACTTGTGGTGAGGATCAAATAACACAGGTCTGACCTGAGGTAAGTTCTCCTGAAAGCCAATGGGGCCCATAGAAAGGGGAAAATATGACTGATGCAGCTTTATGATAACAAGGGTGTATCAACGCAGGGAAAGGCAGACTCAGTCATAATCAAGATGTGGCACTTGCATAGTATAAGAGCTTTAAGCAAGAATTTTCTTTAGTCTCAGCGCTGGGCTGTGAGAGTCACGCGGTATTGAGCGTTTTGTCTCACACAGATATCGTACACTTCTCATAACCCCATGTCATGTGCCGCCAGTGGAGGCACAGGGCTGCACCTTATGGAATATTCACATTCACGGTGCCTCCAAGATGACCCTATATATACAGAGAGAGCCAGACTTCACGTAGAAGAGAGAGCATCTGGTATCTGTCTGACTTATTTAACTCAGCATAATGTCCTTGAGGTTCATTTATGTTAGAAATGGCAAGATTTCATTCCTTTTCATGGCTGAGTACTACTCCATTGTGTGTAGCGATCACAACCTCTTTATCCATTCACCCACCAATGGATCCTCAGGTTGTTTTCATATCTTGGTTATTGTAAATGATGCTGCAATAGACACAGGGGTACGGAGATCTTCTTGTTTTCTTTGGATAAATGTCAAAAGTGGAACTGCTGGGTTGAGCCCTAACTAACGGCTTGCATCACTCTTCCAAGAACACAGAAATGTAAGTCATCTCCCTTCACTGCTCTGTTCCTTACACCCATACGCCTTCAGCTTCTAATTTACTCACGGACAGTTCTCTTCGTATCTGCAGCCCCTACAACAAACCTAACATAATAAAAATCAGGAGATTATAAGGGCTTTGGCTTCCCGGAGGCACTAAGGTAGATACATGGGTTGCCAATAGGAGGGAGCAAAAGCTCTGGTTTCTGGGAGGTTTTTGGAGGTCCTGCCAATGATGCCTTTAGTGGGAGAACTTCTCAAGTAATAATGTTTTCTAATTCACTTTCAAAACATTCTCTTTTTTTTTTCAATTTTATTTGTTTAAGTGATCTCTGCCCACAATGTGGGGTGCAAACCCACGACCCCGAGATCGAGAGCCCTATGCACGCTTCAGCAACTGAACCAGCCAGGCACCCTCTATCAAAATATTCTTAATTCAGAGACTTAGCAAATATGCTTTAGAGACACAACCGGTTTCATGCCTAGAAATGCATGCTGTTGAGCGGGAACTAGTTCCCACAAACATGGATGGAACGGTAAAAGGATTTAAGACCATGTAATCGTGTGGGAAATGGCTAAAAACCTGGAGGCAGGATTACCCACAGGAAAAGTAGCTGTTTAAGATCATTTACGGTCCTCCGTGCAGAAGACAGAATTGATCTGTTCTAGGGTATGGTACCTAGAGAAGTGCCACCTTGCTCACATACACTTACAATCTGAAAGAATATTAGAGATGCTATTACCCGAACCGTGTTGCTAGAAGATTTATAAATTACTTGGGAATAAAGAGAGTTTCTCCTCACTTCAAAAAAGGAAAAATAAACCCCAACCCTCGTGAATAAAAGATGTGTTTTACCCAGAAATGTTCTCATTCATAGCCTTTGAGACCAACTGTGAAAAAGCAATGGCATTTTTTTTTTTTTTTATGGTGGTGATTTTGTTTGTTTTATGAGAGAGAGTAAATTCATACTCCCACACAGAACTGGTTTAAAAGGATGGCAAAACTATAGCGGACAGAGTTTATTACATGATTAAGGAGTAAATACTTTGGACTGTTCTTTGGAAAAAGCTGTTGGAGTCCCAGAAGTCTAGTCTTTCTGGGGGGTGGGACTTCAGAGTGACTTTGGCTGGGGCGCCCTGCTGGAGGTAGGGGTCGTTAGCCTCCTGGCTCTCCTGGAGGGTCCTGCAGAGACAGCCTTGCACCCCACTAGGGAGGGGGATGAGAGGATGCGGCCCCCCATGTGCTGATCTCCTGAAGCTGAAGCAACTTCTGATTAGACTTTTTCTCAGTCTTGTCACAGGACTGCTGAGACTTGAGCAAGTAAAACCTAACAGCTGGTACACTCCGTCCGGATAAATTGAGACCGTTTTCCCTGCTTCATCTCCTCTCTGACCTTGTCTCTTCAAAAAATTTAACTATTGGGCTCCCAGCATCTGTCAAATGTTATCAGGACTGATACTCTGGACTTTGTGGAGAAGCAGTTCAACCTTTCCAAAAGGCGTTTCCTCTTGTGATTTGTTTTTGTTCCAGATCACTGAGGCTGGAGCTTTCTTGCAGAAGGCACTGAGATGCCCTGCAGTGTTTTCCACCCTCATTCCTAAAATTTGTTGATGATACAGTTTGACTTAAAAGATGGACAGAATCTAAGCGAAACATACTTCATCAAACAACCTCGTCAGCCCATTTACCGTAAGCAGGTATTGACTTCACAAATGACACGATCTCTAAACGTCAAAAGGACTGTTCCTTTTCACCTAAGAAATGGGACACTAACATGGGCCGAGAAAGGACCCGCAGAGTCAAGCGTATGACAGAGCCAGGACCGTATGAAACTGTTTAAGGGGTGAGCAGACAAAGCATGGACCATTCGTCTCTCAGACATCACCCCCCGTACCCACCTCGTAAGAGCCTAACGCTACAGCCACCATCCTCCTTCCTGCAAATAAATGACTTAGCCACGGGAGTAAGCTAATTCTTGTAAGAAGAAAGGTTATACTCCATCAGCTACCTGGGGCCGAGCTGAAATGTCTGTTTTCCAGTAAATCAAATTACTCTAATGTTAGCCGTCATCTTAACACATGACCTCATTTATTGCGTGAAAAACAACTAAGACATAGAACAAAACGGTCATTTAAATAATGCAGTAGCAACACAGTACAGTCCATTTATAGCGGATACTAACATGGTACCTTCCTCTAGCATTCCCCTTCTCCACATGGCAAGGCACAAAGCCTTCCGTAGTCTCTCGACTTCTCTCCTGGATCTGAAGCTTGGGGCAGGAGTTCATGGTGCATTTTAATGCCACATGTGGTAACTGGCATGAATACAACTCCCGTAGGCACGTACCTTCTCTCGGCTGCTGTGAGCCGTTAAAGACCTTTGCGCTGCCCCACGAAGAGCTGTTCGGTAGTTGTAGAAATTGCTGGAAGGGTCCATCTGATGCTGTCCACAAAAGAGAGAGGAGTATTAATCCTTTACTTCCCACCAGCACAAAGTTGGCAAGACCATACTTTGAACCCTACATAACACATTGCAATACGTGAGGGGGGCCCAGGGAACGTCGTGGGTTAAGTGCCCACTCTTGGTTCCAGCTCAGGCCCTGACCTCAGAGTCACGAGATCGAGCCTGCTCAGGGCTCCAAGCTCCGCGTGGAATCTGCTTGTATCTCTCTCTCCCTTTACCTCCTCCCCACCCCTATTATCTCTTTCTCTTTAAAATAAATAAATAGATCTTTTTAAAAAATTGCAATAGGTGAGACAACTCATTAAGGATAGGAATGACCCCCTCATACACACGCAGGCGTAAAACCCATCAAAACACACGTTTTCTTTGCTGAGGTTTGATTCATTTACGTAAGCTGAAGTCAGCTTCAACAAGGTCAAACCTAGACCAAGTTCTTTCCAGGTTCACCTTGGAGATTCGACTTAAAACTGATAACAGAGAATCAGAAGCCAGCATAGGAAACCATTTCCAGGTTTCACTCAAATGTTAACGGACCAGTTGCCGGTTGGCCGTGCGTAGTGACCTTTGTTGTGAACGTGTTCTTTGCATGTGGTAACAAATCACTCACAGGTAACCGAAGCGTATTGTCTTATCAGAAGGAGAAGACATTAGACAATATGAATAAGGGCATAATAATGCAATACGTCAGTGCTGCTTCCCAATTTGGAGAAAACTTAGGAAAGGGCATTTTTTTATTATCTCCAAAGACCACTGATTCAAAGCACCAACATGCCAAGGTGATAACGACATTAGTATGATCCAAACACAAATGCCTTTATGGACAACTCCTACTATCCTCCGAATTACCCTGCAGAGCCTTTGCGCAGGTTAGCCAACTGTGCCGAAAGATGGCAAGTGAGTATTTCCATAGGGATGGGAACTCTTCCCCTGGGACACTGCAAATACAGGACGTCAGCCGGCCCTGAGGCAGAACTCCCAGTGGCTCAGGATCCAGACTCCATCCTGGCAAACAACAGGATGTAGCTGACAAGTCTCTATTTCTTCAGTCGGTCCGCCCCAAGGTGGACCCTCTGTCTACGAAAGGGCTGGGCTACAACCCGATCTCTCCTCGCCTCTGCCAGTTCTAACGCCCTTCCCTTCCCTACGTCTGTAAGGAGAGACGGGCTTTCTTCCCCGTAGGACGCCCTGATCAAGGGCAAAGCTCACACAGAAGAATCTCACTTCCTGGCTGTAAAATGTTAACAGCAAGGCCCCAGCTCCACGTACCTCAAGAACATCAAACTTTGCAGTCTTCACTTTAGCCCATGTTTTTTTCAGTCGAGACACCGGGCTCATGTTCATGCCGGCTTCCCATGCGGAATGGAGTGGAGACGGGAGAAAAAGTTGAAACAGACAAGTAAGAGAAGTCATTCGAAATTATGCTCCAAAAAAGTGTTCATTACTAAGTGCAAGTTAACTTGATAAAAAAAAACAGCCACCAGTTTTCCACAGTAGAAATACGTCTCATACCCCACCAATAACACACGGACTTCCTCTTTCTCCTCATCTTCACCAATATCTGGTTCACCCAGTCCTTTTTTTGTTTTTTAAGATTTTATTTATTTATTTGACACAAAGAGAGAGAGATCACAAGCAGGCAGAGAAAGGGGTGGGGGGAAGCAGGGGCCCCACTGAGCAGAGAGCCTGACGCAGGGCTCGATCCCAGGACCCTGAGACCATGATCTGAGCCGAAGGCAGAGGCTTAACCCACTGAGCCACCCAGGCGCCCCTCACCCAGTCCTTTTAATTTCAGTCATTTCAACGTGTGAAATGGTTTTACACTGTGATTTTAATTTGTATTTCTCTGATGACTAATGATACGGAGCACATTTTTACATACTATTATCTATAATATAACAATAAGTATACAGAAGCAAACTTTTGTGACATATCTAAGTATCTACCCTGTTTTTCACTAGGCTATTTGTGTCCCTATTGATTCACAGGGTCCTTTATAGAGTCTGGATGCAAATTCTTTTTCAGCTGTCATCTATTACAGATACTTTCTCCCACGACATGGTGTGTCTTGACATTTTCTTAGTGGTATAAGGGAGAAAATTAAATGAACTTCTACTGCCTAGACTGTGGACTTTCGGGTCCCTGACTTACATGGTCTTTCTGCTCACTATTTTCAAGAAGTAAACCAGATAAAAAGCCAAAATGTGGTATTTTTAGTGAGAAAACAAGGAAAATCATGTTGAAAAGAAAACGGAATTCAGAACTGGTGAGGGGGGAGTTATCGGGATCAAAAGCACTGAATCACATCCAGTAGATTCTCCAACTCCAAACTGACTCTGACTCTAGAGGGTCCAGTAAATATTCAACTATTTATTGACTACCTAAAATGTAAAGGATAAACATATGATTTATCCTATAAATAAGGTATTTTCAAATGAAAGAGTCACTATCAATAATTATGGCATGACCCGGGCACTATGTTTACAGGATGAATGAAAAGAAACATGGTCACTGGTCTTAAGATCCCCTTGTTACAAAGAAGGAGCGAAGTTCGTCCACCAGGGTAGTACGGGGTTGCAGGTGTCCTAGGAGCACGGAGGGTCACAAGATCCTGTTTCTCGGGCCACCTTCCGGTCCATGCTGCTAACATCATACAGCGCAGTCTCAGATCACACATTTTATCATGCTTGACACACAAGCTGCCCGAACACTTTCTAAATCCTCCTTTTAGGCGAATCTCTCCCTCATGAGCTTCTATCGATAAATATTTAGAGGAGGACAAGCTGACTGGCTGTACTCTGCAAAGTCACACACGTCAAACAGAGTGTGAGCTCTTGTACGATGCTGATATTTAAAACATTTGGAACATTCTAGAACAACTCGGAATTCAAAAGTAGAGTTTTCATTAATGAAACTGTACTACGTGTGCATTTTAGTGGACACACTTCCCAGGACCTCACAAGTGAAGGACCCATGCCTTCCAGAAAACACTCACAGATTATGGCCATCAGGGAATTGAAGTTGCCAATGTTGAAACACTCCCGAGCTACGTCGATGAAATACTCGATCATCCTTGCCCGGTGCTTCTTCTTTACGGGCTGTACAGAGACGGGGGAGAAAAGGAGGGCAGTGATCCAACACGTGGACCCAGCAGATGTAAAATAAATATGAAAAGAATAAAGGGAGAGCGAGGAGAAAGGGAAAACTCGTTTTCTCACCGTGCAGATCTCGGTGGCAACCAGGTAGCTGACCCGGTTGAACCATTGCACGTACGCCTCCAGGTTTCGGGTTTTCTTCCGTTCACTGTAGCAGCTCTGCGGAGAGCAAAGCGAGCAGATGAGTTGGAGACCAAGAAAAAAGAGTGGACTGGGCTCTCGTCCCTGTCAGACATGGGCCTTTAGTCCAGTTTATGCAGCGAGACAGGCTTCCAAGACAAGGGGATGGGGAAGGAGGGAGAGAAAATCACTAACATTCTGGACCCCCTTCACAGAAATACCACAGTCTCTTCCTCCCTTACAGTGAAATCCGTAAGATCCAGCCAGAGACGTACTCTGAAGTGTTCAAAATGGGGCCCTTCCCCCACAGAAACTAAGTCACTCTCGGTGGGAACTGTCTTCCGAAGCATAATTCAAAGGGGTTTTGGCTGTGTTCCAAAGCAACCCAGACTGATGAGTGGCGTGGGAATGCCAGCTGCTAGCGACATGGCGAGGAGAGGCTGAGAGCAGGGACTAGGATACTTTCTCTTAAAATGCAGTCTAGGTCAAAATTTCGGAGCACCATGTAGCAAGAAACGAAACATCTTCCAGGCTAGGTAAATGAGAGTCTGGGCCGTCCCGGTCCTTAGGAGGGTGAACGGCACATTATTCAAAAGCGAAAGGAGTTCAGCTCATCTTGGTGCTCAAGGCCAAGCCTGAACAGGGTAATTACACCCCTCTTTCCTTCCTTCCAAAAAAGTCTAACAAACAAAAAAAAGTCCACTAGCCTCTTACTGCAAAGCCGAATCCTTGCTTCCTGTACTGAGGGAAGCTATTCTAAGGCCGGAAAACAGCTGTTACCCCTAAGTTCCAAAGGGGGTTTTCACTAGTGGACGATCCAGTCTTTGCCTAACAACTCGAGATGCTTCTGGGGGCCACTGGGGAACCATTTCTTATGTGTGTCCACCGGTCTTACATCCACGCGTGCTACCTGCTTCACATGCGACTCACTCGGGGAACGAGCCTGTCGCGAGAGATTGGCCTTGAAACCAGCAGCAAAGTGGCGGAGACCCTTACTCGGCTCACTGCATGTGTGTCCTGTCTTTCCCGCCCCTCTGATTGCTGAGTCACGAGCAGAGCATTCTCTGGTATTTTTTCTGACTTAATCTGCTAAAACCATTATGCCTTTATCTCCGACCTTCATCACGGCAAATCTTGTGTCTACTTGCTTATTTAATTTCCCAATAAGGAGGAAGAAGAGGCTAGGGTTTGTGATAGGGTAAGAATAGGTGACGGTGCCTGAAGACCAGGCTTAAGAAAAGCGCAATGAATCAGATGTGGCTAATGAAAAAAACACCTTCTGACTGTAAAGCCCAAGACAAAATAATTCCAGTCTCTGTCTCTTGCATCTACTATCACAGACTAAGAAGTCCCATTTCCAGTTTCAGAGCTGACCTCTAGGTAGACCGATTACCTTGTCATTGTCCAAAGGGTCCTTCTGTACAAACGCCTGAACAAATTCTTCTGGCCCAATATAATTGAGCCTTTCCTGAAACACCAAACCAGCAGATCAACGTTAGTAAAGAAAATGAGAAGAAATGGACTGTTAACTCCTGTTGACTTCTGGCACGGCCTCCGCTTTTCATGCAGCTTCTACAGTGAGCCTTTAACCCTAAATACTGTCATCATCTTCACGATCTGAGCAGAGGCAACTTTCTGCCGAAGTCAGTGCCACACGACATAGTGAAAGGCTGGGCAAGTCATGGAAATGGAGGGTGAAGATGAGGGAGGTCAGTCAATCTGCCCTTCAGTCTTGCTTGCTGGTGTTTAAGTGAATTTCCCGGGGCGCCTGGGTGGCCCAGTCGGGTAAGCGTCTGCCTTCAGCCGGGGTCGTGATCCCGGCATCCAGGCTCCCTGCTCAGCGGGGAATCTACTTCTCCCTCTCCCTCTGTGCTCTCACTCTCAAATAATAAATAAATCTTAAAAAAAAAAAAAAAAAGTGAACTCTCTGAATGTCAAAAACATTCATGTTCAGGGTCTAAGGAAAACCCATCCCAGCTGCCGCCCATAGCACTTGCCGTTCGGGTCATGCGAACGGTCTCCTGGGGCGTGACCGCTGACAACGTGGGCATTGCCACGGCAACCGGTGACAAGGACCTTACCAGCTCGATGTGCGTCAGCTGCTGAGCCAGAGTGTAGGGGTCACTGCAGACGGTAATGATGTCCCTCTGAATGGACTGCGGCTTGGTCTTGAGAACGGTGAGCCGATCCGTGGACGTGGAGCTGATTTTCGCCAGGACGTCCTCGTACTGGCTGAGCGTGGCCAGTTTGCGGATCAGACCCTGAATCATCTGCTGGACGTTCTTCCTGCACGTCTGCCGGGGAGAAGCGCCGGATCACCTCAGTCGCGTGCGGACCTTCCCCGCAGGCAAACTCAGGCCTGTGCTCCGGCGCGCGGGAGAAGCCGCGCAGTTACAGGGCGACCGAGCCCAGCTCCTCGAGTCCGAGAGGGACACGGCGCCCAGAAGGGGCCTCTTCGGACCTGGAAAGTGAGCTCTTTGCTCGGGCTGCTCTGAGAGGACGATTCAGGCTGAGCCAGGAAAGCGCCACAGCGACGCTTTGAAGCGCTACTTACTGCACAGAACTGAGTGCCCCCTGGGCCGGCACAGGGGCGCCCCACTTCACGCGCGCAGGCTAAAGCATCTGATCTCCGCTCGGAGCAGCCTCTTCCTAAGGCTTCTCCGCCGGGTCACCTTGATCTCCCTGCGCCTCTCGTGCCCGGTCTCGATTGTCTACAAGCGACGCCAGCCGGACAGAAAATACCACTGTCACCCCTTGCCCCGGCCCTGCCCGCACCCCCTGGACTTGCACAGAGGACGCGGCCGGCACCGGGAGACAGCGGGTGTTCGTTGCCGGCACCTGACCTGCACGGGACTCACGTCCCTTTCTCTCGCACTCGTGAGTCAGTGCGAACGTTCGCCACCAGCCAGGCTCCCCGCGAGGCACTGCTCCGAGATGCTCTGACGGTGCCACGCTGCGCGACCGCCACGACCCTTAAGACCGGTTGGTTTCCGGAGCAATTCACGTCTTCGAGACAATGTCAGTCTCCGGACTTTTCAGAGCACTCGTTAAGTCAAAGAAATAACTTCGCGATTAATCCACCCGCAGGGGCCTGTTATCACGACAGAAGCTCCAGCGTTCTCTTCTGTCTGGTCTCGCCCCAGACTGCCAAGCAAACCACCATCCCCGTAGGCAAGTGAGCTGAGAAAGGCCCCACGCTAACCCGGTCCTTAGGTCAACACCTCCGAGGAGGGCTGTCCCTCTGAACGGAGACGTGGAAAGGCCTACGGTTATGCTCCTCTGCTTAGTCAGACCCTTTTAAAAGGTGTTACCCACTATTACTTTCTGAGATTAATTGTTTGGAAACTGAATGGCATCTTACCTACAAGTACAAGAGCCCTATCATGTCACAGAGGCAACCCGGTGCGCCAGAGCAAATTACAGAAACTCAGATGGACAGGTACCTGCATACTTAAGGAGAATCCCAAACACTTCTGGAAATGACCGATTCTTACTTAGTCAAGGCAAAAGCAGCTTACCCAGGCTTCTTCTTCTTTTCTTTGTCTCTACTTGTCTGGAGTATATTCTACTCAGTTCTTTAAACTGGCCCGTTAGATCACCTTTTTTTTTTTCCCTCTGTTATTCACAGACCACCCCAAATCATTAATGAAATACCTCAGTGTTTAAAAAGTTGAACCTTCAAAAAACCTATCTTCCACCCAGCATTAACGTTACCAATTTAGAAGATGTTATCTATTTGGTAATATGCTTGTCCCTCAAAGAAAAATGTCTTTTTCTTTGGAATTTGAAGGAGCTCGAGACTGAATTAAGGGCTAATTAAATCTCTCAAGGTGGGGTGAAGCCAGGGACGGGGGGGGGCGGGGAGAAACGGGTGAAGCTGGTCAAAAGGTGAAAACTTCTAATTACAAAATAAATAAGTCCTGGAGACATGATTACAGGGATTATAGTTAATAATACTGTATTGTATCTTTGACACTTGCTAAAAGAATGGGCCTTAAAGTTCTCATCACAAGGGAAAAAAATTCTGTAACTGTGTAGTGATGGATGTTAGTAAGACTTACTGCGATCACTTCACAATATATGCAAATATCAAGTCATTAAGTTGTACACCTGAAACTAATAGACTGTTAGATGCTAATTAGACCTCAGTAACAACAATAAATAAAAATAAAACAAAATAAAATAAATCCCTTGTCCCCATCTCCCTCGCTCTTCTGCTTTCATCATTTTGAGTTACATTAAAAATCTGTGAACTTAAAATGGTTTCTTCAGTCCCTGTCCCAAATGTCATACCTAACATTCCCAGGTGATGCTGGTATGTAGCAAAGTATCAGGATCTATGCTCTACTGGCATATCTGGTGAAATATTCTTTTTTTTTTTTTTTTTAGATTATTAACTAGCTTTATTTTTATTTATTTATTTAACTTAATTTCTTTTCGGTGTTCCAAAATTCATTGTTTATGCACCACACCCAGTGCTCCATGCAATCCGTGCCCTCCTTAGTACCCACCACCAGGACCTCCCAACCCCCCACCGTCCTCCCCTCCAAAACCCTCAGTTTGTTTCTCAGAGTCCACAGTCTCTTATTCTACACTTTAACGCATACTTTTTTAAAGGAAGTGGTTGAGGGATGTATGGTCAAGGATTCAGCTAGTGAGCAAAAAGCAACAAGCTGTAACGGGAAAATGTATACAAGAGGGTATAGGGTAAAGCTATTCAAATAATGAAGAACTAGTGTGTGTGTGAGTGTGTGTTGTGTGTGAGAGAGACAGACAAAGAGACACACAGAGAAAGAGTGTATGCATGTATGACCTCTTTTAAGTTTCCTGCTGCCATTTGAGTGCATTCCAAGCTTTGTGTTGTTAGGCGCGCTTCCTTACTGAGTCATGAATTGCTAAATATACACTTATTCTTTTTTATAACTTCCAATGCCAGTGACAGTAATTACCTGGCAAATAAAGATAGAAGAAAGACCAGCCCCTTAAGGAAGAGAAAATTGCATTCTCCCCACTACAGTCACTTGTCACGTAATTCAGTCATTAGCTCCATTTCATGTTTCTTGTGGGCAAGTCCTAATAAACCACTTCATTTGGGGCAAATCCCCAGGGGGAAACATATTAAGCCAAATTATGCAGAACTGTCCCAGCAGATTCAGCAGAACCAGACAAAATCATACACAGGGCGCACCTGGAGTCACTGGCTGCCAAAAAAATCCCTAAAGTCTCGGGCGAGAAGCAACAAGTCTCCAGCCAAGCCCACGCTCCTTCCTGCGGAGGGAAGTATGTGTTTTCCTCTTCCAGAAACTGCATAGTTCACTCCTTCATTCACGCGCAGGCTACTGAGCACCTACGCGATTCCGGGCACTGAGCTAGGAGTTAGGGACACTACGATGAAGAGAGTGGGCACCAGGAGTCGGCGGAGGGGATAGGGGGAGGAGGTGGAGAACAAACAGTAAAAAAAAAAAAGCAAGTAATTCCTAGCCACAGGGTGCTCTGAAGAAAACGGTGGCGAAAGCCAACAATGAGGGTGTTGCAGTGGGACAGTGGTTGGGGTGGTGAGGGAAGGCATCTCTCTGAGGAAAGCATCCAACACACGATCTTAGAGCTGACCCGGGCGTTAACACAGCACAGATGCCTCCTCGATTTGCAGGAACAGAGAAGACAAGGAATCTGGGGAACCTGCCGAAATCCACTCAGATCGACCAGATGCCAACAGCGGCCGATTCCGAAAACAGGACTGAAGGGGCCAAAGGAACGGCCTCTCCCTGTAAAACCCAACCTGATCAAGGCAGGGGACGTGTTGCTGCTCAAGCCCTGGGTTGGTCCATTCCTTGGTTCCACCTGGCTTACCTTCTCGTTTCCTCTTTTCTCACTCAAAACCATCTGACAATCTCAAGGTTTATCAAGGATTTGCTATTAACAGAGGAGTGCTCACAAGAAGTCGGTTCGAAGGCCCTGGGGCCCTGTGACTTCCTGCCAACACTCGAGGGGCTTGAGCCTGACCCAAAAAACCAGACAGGATCCAATCAGACTGACACAGATATAAGTGATCTCCCTCATTGACCACCACCACACGACAAACAGAAGGCCACCCATCAGACACTTTCAGAATGCCAACTTTTTATCTGTAAAAGATTCTTCAGGTGTCCCTTTGGAAAGGATCAAGTGACCATTCCTACCAAAAAAGGCAATGGGGGAAGGTCAGTTGACTGACCTATCAAGTTAGGTACCTAAAGTACAACTTAACTAAATGTGGTACCGACTGACTCCAGACTCGGACTTCATCCAAGAAAAAGTCCTTACGATGCCACTAATCTTTTGAGCATCTTGTCCTAACGCGAGTTCGCTGAACCAGGCCTGATGCTGCCAACCAGCCCAACAGACACAGGCTGATGTAAGATCGGCTAGAAACCCCCTGCGGCACTGAACTTTGGCCTTTGTGCGTGGTGGACCCACCAATTCATTCCTTTTTTTTTTTTTATTAAATTTTTTTTAATTTATTTATTCGACAGAGAGAGAGGCCACAAGTAGGCAGAGAGGCAAAGAGAGAGAGAGAGGAGGAAGCAGGCTCCCCGCTGAGCAGAGAGCCCGATGCAGGACTCGATCCCAGGACCCTGAGATCATGACCTGAGCCGAAGGCAGAGGCTGAACCCACTGAACCACCCAGGCGCCCCCACCAATTCATTCCTGGCTGGAACCCATCACAGGCAAACCGGCAAAATAATTTTAACAGTCATAACTTGCAAAACAACTCAGGAACCCACTCACTCAGCCTTACAGATAAATCACAGCCGTCTTGATCACCAGGGTTCAGTACAACGTCACATGGGAGCAGCAGAAGGGTTAAATCCACTCTCATGAGGACATAACTGCAGGCGAGTCAAGTTTGTCAACTGCAAATCTGAAATAATTTTTTAAGGTGGGGGGAATGGTCTTAAAATAGATTCACCAGAAGCAGACACAACAGAGACGGTATCTGGTTACTGATCTTTACAGCGCAGCACCGAGGGAGTGCGTTCTCAAGGAAGGTCACTCTGAAGGGAAAACGCATTTCAAGACGAACAAAACAAGACATCTCTCCAGCGGCCAAACACTCTGTCCGTCTTTCCCTGCATGGAAGGGCTGTATCTGCGCCCAAGGGCTCTGCCCCCAGGAGCTCACTGGCTGCACAGAAGCTACAAAGACACCCTTGCCCAACAAGCCTCAGCAGAAAATACCAGGCCTCCAGGCCTCCTTCAGAGAGGATCACCCTGCTTGATTTAACAGCTAGTTAGCTCTTGTCAAAGGCTTGGTGCAGGGAAGTGGTATTTATGACAGAGTATCCAAGAGACTCACTTTTCTCCACCTGCCCTACGTACTAGCCTTGAACCAACTTCTGGCCACCAGGAGACTTGGATCTTTTCCTCTTTGTCTTCTCCTCTCCAGACAAATGACCGTTGTTAATGACACAGGAATCATACAGCCTCGGTTTTTTATCAAAGAGCATTTGTTATAAAACCTACACGGAGCAGTCTCCCTGATCTCATTCTGTGCCCCCTGGATAAAGTTCTCCGTAAGAAAATTCTTAAAATTTCATTTAATTTAATGCCCCGAAGAACTAGTAGGCTTTCTTTCCTGATGGTGAAAATCCCATAACCAACTGTGTTTTTCTCTTTTACCTGAAGTTGATGCTAAAACCTCAGCAGTCCTGTCCTGCTAGTCGCTTCCAGACCCTGTGTTTTCTCCCTTCCGTGGTTACAAAGTGTCTATTTCTGATGTATCAACACACAATTTATCATCTGTTAATACGTTACCATGTTATTTATGTTCTATCTGTGTTTAGATCTATTGATATGATATGTATTATCGTACATGCTATGTAACTTGCTGTGTCAAACCTTTCAGAAGGAAGAAAAGTACAAGTAAAATTAAAACACCCTTGCAACGTGAACCCTACGCATGAATGGACACGAACGCACCCCCAGATTAATCACATAAAATTCCAGATGATAACCCTTCGAAGTGGGATTGTGTAATCCTCCCCATTCCACACACCAAACGGGCCACGAGGCTACGTCGAAGACTTGCCCAAAGGCAACACAGAAAGGAAGATGTGGAGATCGTGATACACAATTCAGCACCAGTTCCCACCAAGGCTCGGCCTGGAAATTCAAGTGCTTTCGCTAAAACTCAGGACACCAACCTCCTCGCCGCTGGCTATCTGGTGAGCCAGATCCTTCAAGTTTCTCATCATTCTTTCATCCCGAAAATCATAAGGAAACGTTTCCGTCCATTCCGTCAGGAGCTGAAGGATTTTGGGTGCAATTTTTCTTATCTGGTTCTGGAAGAAAGAGCACATCTCGTTCAGTGATCTCTATCACCACGGACGGCGTCACATCTGTGACTGAACAGAGTGACTGGTAAACGTCTCCTGTAAAGTCTTTGGGCTTGAAGAAGTCTAGTCCCCTTCCCCCAAGTCAATGCCAAGTGGCACCAACTTCAGGCAGGATCTAGGGCTCTTCCATGGCCTTGAACTTACACTGCGGGGGCTGGTTTGCTTTGCAAGAAGGACATGATGGTTTATTTTTTAAAAATTCTACCATCCTGACCAAAATGACCGGCACAGACACTGCACTGGCCTTTCTCTCGGGCAGTAACATTGCAGTATTTTTATATACTGAGTGATTCAGTAGGACCAAGAACGTTAGAGAAATAAAGATCTTAGATGAAAAGGAACACTAATTCCGGTGTCCAAGCCTCCACTGTGCTCTTTATGCCATTCCCCATTGCCTTTGCACAGCCGTGACACCATTTATGCCCTTCAGCCCGGGGGAAGGGAGGCAGCTTCACAAAGAAAATGTAAGCGACAGAGTTACCAAGCCTAGCAGAGAACAGTAAAGTTCAAGGAACATCATTACCTTGTCGCTGTTGGGTTCACTTAGTCTCTGGTGCTCAACACATAAGTGGCAAACTTTGGCCATTAACTCATACGGATGCATGAACAACCGGGAACTGAGTAGGAAGGTAAATATGTACGTTCTCTGTGGCGAGAGGAAAAAAATCATCGTGGTTACATTCTTTCTGAGACTAGTATCTCCCCCATAGTTCACCATCTTATCTCACTAAGTTCTCTCAATCAGAGTTAGCACACCGCAGTCTCAAAAAATAATGCTTCATAGTAAAACACCTTAAGACGGATTTTTCCTTTGCCTTCTGATGTACCTCTTTCCTCCAACCACACTAAAAATAACAGAAGCACAAGATAAGTTTATCTACTGAAATTATTCAAAGCACACTTTCACGTCCCTCCCTCTGGGCGCCAGGACACAGGACACATCAGTCACTCTCGCTAAGGAGAATGAAATTCAGCCCAGAGACACAGATCTGGCTTAAACAGATCACCCCTACAGAATCTTGTTCTGGGTCCAGATATTATGGTGACTCAATGGAAACCAAAAAAACAGCCAGCCCACAACAGCTCAAGGATTCTCCAGTGTGTCTGGTGGGCACCCAGCAGAGTCCGTCTGCCGGTGCTAGAACATTCAAAGGCGGGCTTTCAAGTAATCTGCTTACTCCCTCCGAGGCTAAGCGACCTGATAAAACACAGTATCACACTGTATACTTTTTCTTAACTACATTGTCTCCCAAGAAGCCAGTAATGAGGTAGGGTTTATTTGCTATAACAGTTTCAGACTCCCAGTGAAAAGAAAAACCCAGGGCTGTTTTTCATTTTGTTTTGTGGGGTGTTTTTTTTTGTATTTTTTACCCCCGCCTCCCCCCTTAGGCACCTTTACTAGCTCATAAACACTTACAGGGCTGAACAAGGGATTCCTTTTACTTCTGATCACAAGTGTTCCCTGTGTGGCCACATATTTCACAACGCTATGTAACAAATCGCACAGAGGGATAACTCAGGGAGAAACACTACGGTGAGCTGGGCGGCAAGCACAAACTACCCTTCGCGCACCAAGGTCATCGTTATATTTATAAAAACATGTGACTCTGTGTCTAGATGGTTTCATGACCACCTTATCAACTACCAGCTGCTGTTCAGTAACAAGGGCAAGTCTGGCACCAGTGAAAACGGGGAGAAAAACACCACTTGCCCAGAAACAGAGAGACCTAGCTTGGATGGTGATGCTGGCTGAGACCGTGTGCGGGTCGCTCAGCATTCTGAATTTCAGTGCTCTCCGCTCTGGCCTCTTGGAATTGCCGTGGAGAGTGAGAAAATGTAAGTGACTTCTCTAGACTAGAAAGTATTACCCATGTAAAGGCTGGCTATCAAAGTAAAACATATGAACCGCATCTTGAATATGCCTGTTGTTCCCCTTTCTGGGAAGTCTTCCTGTCCGACTTCACTTTCCTCAGTATGGAGATGGTCTTGGAAAGAAAACACGCATTTAAGTATCCTAGGAGTATGCACTGTCTTCCGGCGTTTCTACGCGAGGACAAGGCTTATACATGAATTCAACCTGCAGACACCGCACTTGGGTGGCACCCGGCCACCTACAGTGTGGTACCGGCCCGAGAAGAGACTCATGTGCAGACAGTAATCGAAATGTGAATCACACGCGGGCTCCACTGATCTCAAAACACTCGATAATCAATAGGCATTTTCGGATTTGAAAAATTCTTAGCAGCCCAGATACAAGTCGGGAGTATCTGGGGGCCCTGTCCCCACGCTGTAATTTCTTGTGAGGACCCGCAGGGACGCGCTTCCGAGGGAGGGGTACCTACGTCGGGATAGTAGTCCACGCTAGGCACCAAGTGCTGGATGAGCGCTTCCAGAGACCCCGACAGGAGGTTGTTGTCATGGTAGCACAGGCCCGCGCGGCCCGCGGCCGCCGCCTGGCACAGGTTCGGGCTGTCGCCGCCGCTGTCGAACAGGGCCGAGAAGGGAGGCGTCCGAGGCATGCTTCCCTGCGGCCGGCTTAAAGGGAGAGAAGGCAGCATCAGTCACGCGCTCTGGCAGCAGGAGGGGAGGCAACTCTGGACACAGGCTCGGCTCGGACGGAACAGCAGCGCGGCCAGAACGCAAACCGCCCTGGGAGGAGCGCGCCGTCCCGCTGAGCACCATCTCAGGCAGCCCGATGCCAGGACGTGCTTCGACCGCAGGACCCAGCGGGGACCGGACTTGAGTCTCCGGCTGCCGCATGCGGAGATCAGGCCTTCCCCCGAGGACGGAACCGGGCCTCGCACCGCCCGGTCTCACAGAGCCCGGCGCCGGCCGGGGAGAGCGTGCGAGCCTTCCAAGCTGCTGGGAAGACTTAGCATCCCGTCCAGGCAACGCCGGACTGACCCTGGGTATAGCAGGAGATAAGCAGGACAGAGGCTGAAAAAGTGAAATCGTAAGAGACGCCTAGACTTCAAGTACTGTGTGTGTGTGTGCGTGTGCTCACAGGTGTGTGTATGTAGATCCAGACATGCAATGCTGGCCCTCCAACTTCCACTGGGAGGTCTGACATGGCCGATCTTCACCCATTTGTGTCAAATTCTTCTGGGGTGGGGGCCCTATAAAGCCTCCATTCTCAGCAAACCCTTGGGCCGAGAGGCTCCTGATTTGGGGGACAGGAAGCCCGGTGCCAGTCCTCTCCATTCATATGCTTTGCAACTCACAAAGCCCTCCTTAGAGGGGCTCAGTAGAGGCCAGAGGCTATTAAGTTGTGACTCGGATCCCTAGGGACAGAGCTCGGGACCCGAGAATAGACTGTCGGTTTCGGGCAGCATGTCTGGACAATGGAGGCATTCAGGAGCCGACAGACTGAGGGTTTCAGAAGGCAAACAATGCGGGAAGCCAGCCCTAGCTTTGGACCCAAGGGGACAGGGTGTGTGAAGGCCGCAGGAGGACACAACCTGGGCTAATCCTTCTTTTCAAGATGCCAAGGATATTTACATCTGAATGGGAGAAGGGTGTGGAGCCCTGTCTGGGAAGGCACATCCTTCACTCCAAGGGCATCTGTTCCAGCTCCAGCCAACGGGGACCATGGCGGGGACCATGGCATCATAACGCGTGCACGCACCTTGGCAAGGGTGGCCAAGGGGAGCCGTGTTGGGGAAAAAAATCTACTATTAGGACAACCTGGCAGATGAAAACAGCATTTAGGGAAGGAAGCATCAAGACAAAGGAACAGAAGAAAAGCTTCAGCCTTTTGTACTCTATCCCAACCACAGATCAGTGCCATGGGAGAATGCTGGAGGGAAAAGAACAGCCACCAATGGGAAGAAATTGATTACCGAGAATCACTCTGGGAGATCTGTCACTACGTGCGTCATCATTGCCATGCCTCTGGCTGAGGCAGGACATGGTCATAACAGCCGAAGGATCAGGAGCTACAGGACATAAGCATTAACACAAATGCTCTCAGCTTAGCTGAAGTCATTGTTAAATAGAGAACTCAGTGTCAACATTTCATAAGACAGTGGACAAAGTGTGTTTCTGTCCTCTTCAGATTGCCAGTTTTCTGAGTATGATTCATGCACAATATAATCTTTGCAAACAACTTGTCCTTGGAGGGAAGATTTTTTTTTTTAAAAAGAGCCTTTTTTTCATCTACTCTTTCCCTGAGAAACTCGAAATGTCCATAAACAGAGACTCTGGGACCCAAGATGAGAAGCGTCTCAAAGTTCAGTCTGAGAGCCTGCAGGGAACCGTCCATCCGGATTTGGTTACCACTTCCGGCTTAAAAAGCTGTAGATGGTCAAAAACCATACGGCGTCCAGCACGAGCAGGACCACAGGTGGGATTGCATCGTGCCCTGGGAGTTGGGCTTTTCTTATTTTTTTCTGCCAAGAACCATGAATTTTCTTTGATTTCTCCATCTATTCATCACTACTGAAACCATCCTAATAAAGTGATTCGGGGAGATGGTTGGCCAAAGACTTGGGAATTTCAGAAAAATCAGAAAATGCTGAAAGTTCAAAAGGATCATAGAGATCATCTCGTCCGGGATGAAAAATAGACTTCACCTCACTGTCCAACTGCTATCAGTTAGAAGTGGGTGCCTGGCGGCCTGAGGGAGGAGAACACAAAGGCTGTAATAAGGAAGGAGAATGTGTGTCCTAAGCGATTAGCACTGACCGCAAAACAGGTCACGGAAGAGGCCAGAGCCCCGGTGCCTCCACAATCTGCTCCGATAGCCTATTTTTATTCACGTGCAAACCCTGGAAGGTGAAACGAAGTGACCAGGCTGAGAAGTCACAGCGCTGTGGCTGCAGTGGACCCCCCGCCCCGTGAATCTCGCCCCCCTGCTGCCTTCGCTTATTAACAGTAACCACTAGCCCTTGATAGTCAAGGGTCACCCAGCTCCCTTTCAAGAAATCAGCACCAAAGCCACAAGTATTTGTACTTCTCAACTTCTCACTCCCACGAAGCAGACGAGGACTTAGATCTGACCATGGCCTCCGATTTAACGAAGCCCTGATCCGGTGCCTCACAGCTGTGAGAAATGCAGAAGGTAATGCCACCACCGCCTCCCTGACGTGTTTTTTATTTAGAAAATGGGTCTCAATTTTGTTCACTCCTTCCCAAATCCTAAATCGTAACAAAGCTATTAAATTCTCTTATGGCAAAGTTCTTCTTAGAGCATTATTAGAGTGATGGCACGAGTCTTCTGTATCGTTCCTTGGGAATGGGTCACTCATGGGATTTCTTTGATGAGGCACAAAATATCCACACTTAGACACCCCCCCCCAACCAAGCACCAAGGAAAATACTGCAAATAACCACGGAAGCCTACCTGGGGTGGATGAATTGGGGGTACAGCTTATGACAACTACGAATCAGTTTCAAGAAGAGGGTATGTCACAGGTTACTTTCTGCCTTCTAATCACCCCCAAGTTCTACTGCTAATCAGCTACTCTTTCTCCCACGAAGCATCGTGATTGTTGAACTTGCACAGAGCAACGACCAACCGCTCAGATCCGAGTCGCTCTGAGAGATGCCAGGCCCTCATTCATGCACGTTGGTCCTATTTTTCTACGTTGCCTTATACTCGAGACGGCTTCTTTCCCATGCCTTAGGCTCTCTCCCTCCCTCCTATTCTGCTACTATGGGATCCTTGGAGCAAGGGAAAGGTCTCCACGTTCCACCTTCCCTAACTGCTCTGATTCCCCTTCAAAGCCGCTCACCTGGAAATGCCTAGACGTACAGCGCAGAAGGCTCTGAGAAGGTCAGCAACTCTGGTCTGTGTAAGGTTTACTGCCTACAAATGCCTTTTGGGATTCTTAGATCTACCCTTTTGGGCAGACATCCTCCCGTTGTTTTGACTGCGTAAGCAGCTACGGTTCAGAAAACCTGTCATCACTGACTGGGGTTACATAGCAGATAAGGGACAGATAGGACCATATTTCAAACCTGGACCCTCAGGTTCCAAAATTATTTTACTACATCATGTTGTGCTACAACTGGACGTCCTTAAACCTATAATATTTAACCATAAAATGAAAAATCTGCCAGTCAATCCCAAATTGTAGGCTGTAAGAACAATTCCTGTGCTTCACATGCTCCGTGTAAGTCATTGCTGTCAAGATGTATTAATGCCACTAATTATTCTTAGTAAGAAGCAATACTACCACACGCCTGGGTGGCTCAGTGGGTTTAGCTTCTGCCTTCAGCTCAGGTCATGATCTCAGGGTCCTGGGATCGAGCCCCGCATCGGGCTCTCTGCTCGGCAGGGAACCTGCTTCCTTCCCTCCCTCTTTCTGCCTGCCTCTCTGCCTGCTTGTGATCTCTTCTGTCAAATAAATAAATAAAATCTTAAAAAAAAACAACAAGCAATACTATCATGACAGCAGAACTATTTACATTACTGACCTTTGCAATCAAGGCAGAGATTTTGGATTTTAACATACACTATGTTAACATTCAGTGTCTTTGTAATCGGAATGCACATAGTGATAATAAGGCATGTGTAACAGTATTTTTCTTAGCAATATGAAATTAAAGAGTGTCTTGCAATGGATGGCATCTCAGATTCAATTAAAGAGAGTAATGCTTGTGTTTACTTCATAGATCTCCATTTAAAAAATAATCTTACTGAGACCAATGAAGAAAATAAAGATCATGGATCACAGTATTCATCACCTGTTTCTGGACAATCTCTAACAAGTGGCCAGTCTAGCCATTTTCTAAAAAGAGAAACTGCCTTGTGTAGGAAATGCATTTGACCAACGAAGGGAGGCCAGCAGGACGGTCCAGGAAGCACTGGCCGTGAAGCGGACCTTATATACCTAAGAAGACAAACATAGTAGTTTCTTTCTTTCAAGTATCTCCCCTGGTATCACCCACATCAAGAACTATTGCTTGTTCAGTAATACTCAGATTTCTCATCCAAGATTTGAATTCTACTTGCTCCAGTTCTGGAGTTGAAAAACGAGGCTCAGAAGATTAAATATTAACTTGGTTCTTGTTTAAAAAAAAAAACAAACAAACAAAAAAAAAAAAACAGAGAAAATACCCAAGTACTGGACATGAGAATGCAGAAAAGCATTTACTCCCAGGCACTATTAATGCCAGGAACCATGTGCTAATGGTTTCCGTAGTGAAAGAAGGGGTTGGGTGACACTGCTCTTATCCCAGAGACCCCATTTACTTATTTGTTTTCGTCTCAGTGTAGTTCTGATTTCTTATCTGTAGCAAACCTTCTCCTTACAGCTCTCACAATTAATATTATCCATCTCTACGGCCCTTTAAACTCTCAATTCTCCCCTCTGCCTTTTCCAGTACAATCTCAAAACCAACCTCTCCGCTGTCTACCACCCTTTCTCAGCACAGATGCTGCCCAATCCGACAGACCTCTCCGCTAACCAAAAATCTTGTTCAGGAGAACCCGACTTTTCCAAAATTAGAATGTGTGACAGCATTAGGGTAAACACCAGCATTAATTTACTATTAAGTCAAACTTCAAAGTAGTTAATTCCTTTAGTAAAAAAAAAAAAAGATTCATATGAGATACTTGAAAAAAACTGCTGACTTTATTCCAATCGCTATCAATGAGATAAGGCAGAGGACAGGTTCACCTCGCAAACAATTCTCACCTTACAAAAAGTTTCATTTGTAAATCCTTTCCTGAGAAACCATATACTCAATGTGGCCGGTGGCTCTTAACTTTCTGGGGGGTTCACAAACCTCTCCCCACACTGCCCTGAGGGAAATGTACCACCAAGTCTGCTTACACCCTTGGGGAGTTCAGACCGCAGTTGAGGAACAGGTGCAGACCTGTACAGAGCCTAGATGTGATTTACCGAATCAAAGAACACGGCGGTTCTGAAGGGAAGGTTGGTCTAACACATTCAAGCCTGGCTCCTTGGAAATCAAAGAATCCTCGTATTTTCAGGTACTGCCAATCAAATGGAGTTAGAGAATTTTCACAGGATACTTCTTCTGGTTTGGGTAGAGATATTTAAACAGGCATTTTTCCCCCTAAATTGAGATGGCACTTTGGGGTGGGGAAAGATGCGATGAGACAATGGGAAGCAGATTTTGGTTTTTAAAACCATGAACTAGGCTAAACGAAAGCTTAGAGCCATGAAATTAGCATAGAGATCACAGGTTCTATTGGAAACTTCCCAACGGGAAGCAAAAGTTCTATCCAACTCAGGTGTACAAGATGAATGCTCTTTCTTAAAATTGACTTGGTAAGCTGAAAAGTTGGTTGACAGACTAGATATGTTGCATGGGAAGCTAATTCAGTCACGAAGATATATCATGCTCTTCCAAGGACTCTGAAAAGTTCAGCCTGACATTGATCCAGAAGCAAGGAAGCAAGCTCTGGGTGATTTAAGGGATGAATGGATTTGAAAGGCATGCCTAATGGTTTCAAAGCAGCGAAAGCACCAGATGAAAAGCTGCCTTTTTCTAAGCAGCAGACTGTGTTTGGATTAGTGACTGCTTCTGCACGTTATTTATGAAGAGGCAGGTGCACCGGGATAAGGTGGTTTCAGGTGACAATCAAATTGGAAAAGAGGCTGCGGAAAAGATGGGTGTGGGAACGAAGTCAGAAGCTATCCTTCGACATCTGTTGTAGGCGCTTTGTAAATCTCTACCAGAACGTCAAGACAGCATTTCCTTTACACTTAAGAGAATGAGCTAGAAAAAGTAGGACTGGAAAAAAACAAAACAAAACAAAAAAACAAAAACAAAAAGAAACACGGGACAGGGAGCTTTCGATCCATCTCTCATCACAGAATACTTCGGTGAAATATTTAACGAATCCAATGCCTTTATACTGATCACTACCTTTCTGTTTCTGTCCAAGCGCTGGGCATGTGACCCAATTTAGAAAAACAAACCCACTGAAGTAGAGGAAGGCCTCCCGATCACAGCGGAACCTTGAAACTATATTTGTTTTGCGAGGAGAGGCTTAATTTAATATCCTGGAATTACCGGTTTCCCAATTCCCATCTCGATTCCAAAGGGACTTTGCACTTTGCTGGGGTGCACCCTCTTCCTGTTCTCCTTTGAGGATCCAGAAAGCTGAATGAGAAAGAGTTCACATGTTTCAGCTTTACTCTCCCTGGTTTTCTCAAGCACGTCTAGCCTGCTTTTGGCACCACTGGATCTTAGAACACGAGGACGGACTGTGTGTAGAGAACTATGGACTGACTCAAGGTGAAAGTAGGAGTCACGTTTCTGACGATACCTAAAACATGGCTTCTTTGGAGCTTGAAAAGTTCTAGAAGATTATCTTCTCATGTCTTTCCCGAGCCAGGGGAAGTCCTAAAGGCAGAGATTTGTAGCAACAGCTCTGGAAACTGCAGAAATGCCACACTTCTGGTGACCTCCTTGAGAAGAGAGGTATAGTTCCTGAGAGCACAAACAATGCAGAGTAGACAACTCTGAAACAACTCACTTCTTTGGCACGTGAAGAAAAAGTAACTCACTCCCAGATGGGTACATTCTTTGGAACTGAGCCCCAAATGCTTAGTAAGTTTCATAATCAAGGAGGGAAAAATGAATATTTCTTATTAAAGGAGGTCTTATTTCTCTCCATAATGATGAACTTGGTGGTATTACTTACCAATGTTACAAGATTTCATTAAAAAAAAAAAAAATTTGCATTTTGCTTGATTTACCCTGGATGCTACTTAAGAAAACCTTTACTAAATCTTCACTAATTTACTAATTGTGACTCAAATAATTACTATCTTTGGTTTCCCTGGAAGAAAATTAAAGCTAAAAAATTTGTCATCTTTTGTCTTGGAGATATCTTGTTAGTTTATTTATTAAAACACAAAACAAAATTTCACTACATGACAACTCTACATGGGCCTGGAGAGTCATTTGGAACTTTCCTACAAGATTAATCTTTACTGCCTGGGAACAGAACTCGTCCATATTCTTTATGCCTTGTTTTCAAACTACAGCTTCCGTGTAGTTCCTGAGCTGAACAGCAGATGGCTCCACCTTCCTGGTCTGTGAAAACACTGGTGCTTTCCAGCTGAAAACAGTGGGTGCTGGTTTGGAAAAGTAAAAGGACAACTGGAGCTCTGGGCGGAAAAAACCTCAGAAATTGGTGTTTGTGATCCTGGCATATTATTGAGCTTTGGAGAGTGGCACTGTTCATGCTGTACAGCTGAAAACAAACACTGGCTGAAAAAGTCAGTCGGTCTTATTTTGTAGGACTTAGGTGCCCAAATACAATGAGAATTAATTACTTCTTTTTCCCAGGGGGACAAAAGTGATCTTCTGGCTAATCAAAATCATCCTGATCTAATTACATGCTGTCAAAAGGAACCTTCTGGGATATTGGAAATGGTCCCCTTCTACACTGTCCAGGACAGTGGCCATTAGCTGCCTAGTAGCTACTAAGCGCTTAAAATATGGCAGGCACAACTAAGAAACTCAATTCTTAATTTTGTTTAATTTAATCAAACTTAAGTTTACATGTCCCCACGTGGCTAGTGGTGACCACACTGGACGACACAGATAGAAGGTGTAGAATCATCTGTACGATAGCTCTCAAGCCAAATTACAGAACATCATATCATTTCGAAAAGGGTTTATGTTTCTAAACCCAATTCATTTCAGCAGAAAATTGACCTGATACTTAGTGAGGACATGTAGTAAACAAGCAGAATTTTCTATTTACATTTATTATGTAACATGGTTCCTGGGATAATTTTATTTTTTGGCTGCATGTTCTTGAAAAACTAAGCTTATCCCTCCCTCTCTGTCCTTCCCTTTTTGATAAATAGAACAATCCTGGTGGTCTGCAAAGGGTTTTCCTTCCCTACATGGCTATTTTGTATTTTCCTTGCGTGAAACTGATGTTCGTACCAGGGCTTCCTAATAAAACCTGAATCAAATGAATGACTTCTAGATAAAGACATACCTTGAAATGGAATAGTAAATATATAAACCTCAGAAAAAATGATAGGTCAAAGACTGATTAAGAATTTCATAAATGGTGGGACACCTGAGTAGCTCAGTTAAGCATCCGACTCTTGGTTTCCGCTCAGGTCAGGAGATTGAGCCCCAAGTCAAACTCCATGCTCAGTGGGGAGTCTGCCTGAGACTCTCTCCCTTTCCCTCTGCCCCTTGTGCTTGGGCTCTTGCTCTCAAACAAATAAATAAAATCTTTTTTAAAATTTCATAAATAGTAGCACTGACTTAAGTCAAAAAAATTTCCAACTCGACCTTCTTGATAGTAATTTTTAACACACTTACAGAAGAAAAATAAAAGCAAACAGGAGGTCAAGAAAATATTGAATCTCTACATAGTTTTTACCAATACAAAGAAACTTTACTCTCTTCTCTTCATTTCCCTACACCCAGAAAGTAGCTGCACATACTTCATCCTTCATCTTCCATCCCATTTAGGGCACAAATGCACGAAGTGTATAGTACACCAAAATAAAGCAGTTGTCACAGAACAAAAAGAGATCCATAAATCACCTAGTTCAACATCCCATCGACTTTACAGACATTGCAGATAGCGGGAGAGAACAAATGACTTGTTAGGGCTCCAAACCCATCTCCCTAATCCCAGGGCAGAAATCTGTCCATAGCACGAGGCTATAATATCTGTTATTTTAAGATAATCGGGGTTGGTATAGATCTATTTTTTTTAGTAGGTTTAATGGGAGAACCAAAATAGGACAACTGTAGTTCTAGAAAAGTGAAGGGGGTGGGGAGGTAACACCTAAATCGAACCACTAGCAACAAATATGCCATACATCTTAAGCTGTATTTTCAACAGCATAATTTGTCTCTTTCAGGCTTCACGGTATGTTATAATGTCTTTTCCACTTATTATTTGTAGCATCAGAATCAAGATTCTCAATCCCTGCTTCGGGAATTCCAAGTTCTTTTCTAGGTAAAGGAGAATACCTTCTTTTCCCCATCTCTTGTCTCACGGGGAGACTTGCTAGAGCCATCCAAACTGCTTCTCCAAAGTCCACTTCTTCCAAGTAGCCTTTGGAGATTAATAATGTTGGTTCCCTCACTTCCTGTGCCATTATTAGGTATCTTACACCTCGTCTAGATTCTCACCCAGCTTCTCCCCTTCATTTCTTTTTCCTAGATAGGAGTTATTCAGTTGTCATTTTTTTGAAAAGGTCTATTGTACTTTATTAGCTGGTGGTTAATTTTAGATTATCAGAATGTAATGTTACAATAATACAAGAAATGTGTATTATGATAAATAATACACTTTTAGAAACATTAAGTAATATATACCTAAGAGTAGATTAGATTAGATGCTAAGCTGGGGTAAAAAAGACAATAATTGTAGATGCTTTCTGGTGATTTTTGTATTCCAAAAGACAGTGTTATCTCAGGTATCAGGTGTGGTAGGGTCAGAGAAAATGAGCCATGGGAGAAATAAATTCTAAGAATTTAACATAGCACTCCATTAGACAGCTGGAAAGTACAAGGCCAGTATGCTTAGGAGCCAGAAATGTTGCCACCTCCAGCAAAACAAAGCATTGACCGACATGTAGTGGAATGATGCCAAGAAGAAATTTGCTAATCAGTAGCTGATCTTTTCATCTTGGCCAGAAAATCTGCTTGAAAGGAATAATAAAGCAATGTTTGCGAACCCTGATTTCTGTCAAAAGTGGCCCAACACTGTCCCCCCCCCAAATTAAAATAAGCACTAATGACAGGCTCTAACAAGATGCCATTCTTTTATTCTGTTAGGAAAATCGCAACCGCCCCAAATTTTTATTTGTATGGCTTTTTGAAAATCAATTCTGTATTTCCCCCAAACCTCATCTGATCAGTTATAGTCCTCCCTAATCTGCAATGAGGCGTCCCTGTGGTGAACTGTAGCCTCCTTGTCTGTTAGCACAGGTTTTATCACAGTCGTGCAACTATGTTTCAAATTGAGACGCGGCTATCACATGCCAAGCTCCGGCTGCTGTTCTCAGGAGCAAAAGGTCATTATTCACCCCATCTGAGTCTGACTGTACCAGACATTATTCAAGAGCGCAACACCCTGCTCCCTAGGCTCTTCCGCTTTATGCACCCAGTTCAGACACCCTCCCTCGGCCTCTGGAGCTCATCCAGGGCTAAATATAGATCCCGGCGCACCAGCGGTTCCGACCGCTGTCACACGGTGCTGCTGACCGCGGGCTCCTTGGAGACACGCTGCGCCCAAACACACATACACAAATGTGTGTGCATGTTCACCTACACACACCGGGTTCATCGGCGAAGTGGGCACCTCCACATCCGGAGGAGAAAGTCGCTGCCTGGAGATCTCCTCGGCTCTTCGCATCACCTGGACCACCCTGTGCGCCGTCAGAGCCGGACTCCCTCGCTTTAGCTGGAGCTGCGTCGGTTCGATCCCGGTCAGGTGCAAAACAGCAGCGCTCGGGCAGTGCTCGCGGGAAGCGGACGTCCACACGCGCGCGCAGGCATGGACACAGCAGCCCCCGAACCGCGCCCTCCTCCCTCGCTCCCGGCCGGCGCTGCAGTGGCGGCCCTACACAGCCGGGCCCTCGCGCCGGCGGCCGCGGGGCTCCCAGGCCCTCGGGCTCACGTCACCGCAGCCCAGCCAGGTGTCTCCAGAGGCTCACCTGAGCTCGGGCAACAGCCAGGACACCGGTGCGCCCCAAATTCGCCAGGTGAACGGGGGGCTGGACACCACCTGGTCGTGACAAGGGCACGACTCCTGCTTCCCTTCCTTTCCCAAGAATCGGGTGTCACAGGGCGCCCCGCCGACCGCGCGCAGCGCCCCCGCCCCCACACGCGGAAACGAGCCGAGCAGCAGGAGGGAACGGGAGACAGGAACGGACGCGCGCGGCCAGAACTCGGGCCGACCCTCGACCTCCAACCCGCGGCCTGGGGGCGCGATCGCGGCGAGAGAAGCAGAGCCAAGCCTGAGCCCGTCCCTGCCGGCGGCCCAGCCCCGCACCTGTTGGCCCCGGTAGGCTCCCGGGCAGCCCCCGGGGCCCTCGGCGGCCGCGCAGGGGAGCCCCCGCGTCCAGCTTCGGCCAGGCCCTTTGTGCGGGGAGCACCTGCTGGCCGCGACGCTCCCGCCCCTCCAGGCGCCGCCGGCAGCCGGGGCGCGGTCCCCGGAGCGCGGTCCCGGAGCGCAGAGCGCAGCGCCGCCGCACACTCCCGGGCCGTGCTCGGGGCCCCGCGGGGAGATACCTGGCCGGGAGCAACCCACCTGCGGACGGATCCCGGGTCTTCGGCTTCCCGGCGCTTTGCCGCGCGCCACCAGCGCGACCCGAGAACAGGCGGCCGCAGCGCGCGAAGACGGAGAGAAAAACCCGCCTGACCCGCCGGGCGCCTTGTTTATTCTGAAACCTCGGCCTCAGCAGCCGCGCACACCCCCTCGCCCCGAGGCTCCGCCTCCCGCCGCGGCCCCGCCCCGCGCCGCCCCGGACCAATCGCGGCGCGGTTTACCGCCCCGCCCCGCCCCGCCTCCCGCCACCGGCCCCGCCCCACCCCGCCCCGGACCAATCGCGGCGCGGCTCGCCGCCCACGCCGCCACCGCCTCCGGAGCCCGGGACCCGCCCACGCGCCGCGGGGCGCCCGGGACTCCCGCCCACCGCGGCCGCCGGGTGCCCGCCCCAGCTGCGTAGACCCGCCGGGCCCAGCGCGGCGGTGTTTACCCGCGTGGGTTCGGCCGCTCGGGTGGCGCGCGTCCCTTTCTGAGTCCGCCCGCCCGGGGCTGTTTGTGAGGTCATGTGTGTGTGTGTGTGTGTGTGTGTGTGTGTTCCTTTGCCCGCGTGCTCCCTGGAGACACCGGCCCGACTCGTTACACTGTATCCGCTCACGCAGTCGGGAGCCCAGGTCGCCGCCCGCGCACCTGCGCAGGACGCCGGGACGGTCCGCAGCGCGTCTGCCCGGCCCGTCTTCCCGCAGGGCCCGAGTGCGAGCCGTCGAGCAAAGCGCGGGGCAGGCTCCCGGCAAAAGCAGGCGGGCCCCGCGGTGCTGAAGCTCACCGCGGCCTCGTGGGGACACACGGGAAGCAGATGGTCACAAACAGAGTCTAAAACTGCGGCTCTTACAGGTTGCACAAGGGAAGGGAATCTGCTGTGAAATAGGATTCTGGAGGCGAGGGGGAGGCCAGTCCTGAAGGCTGTGTTGTCATGGTAACCACATACTCTATCATTGGATACTTGAAAACTATTTTAGAAAAAGGGTAAAAACCTCAATAGTTCACCTTGTACAAATAAAAGAGACTGAAGGGAAGGAACGATGGAAACAAGGGAAGAAAGGCAAAAATTGAAGCGTCCGGAGACTCTGCTGCAGCTACATGACCTTGAGTAAGTAAAGTGTCTTTTCTGGGCTTTGGTTTTCCCACATATAAAAAACAACACGATTCATACCTGCGCTACAGGACTATAACTAGGATTGCTGAGCTAGAGGAACCCTTTTTGTCCCTACTCCATCCTCTTCCTGTTCCTCCTCCTTCCTGGCCTGGAAACGGTCATTTTCAAGTTCACCTTGCCTATTCTTGGCTGATTCCTCCCCCTCATTTTCTTCATCTGCCCCTCCTTTCACTTCTCTTCCTCTAATTATACTCTCTCCTTTACTCCTGCAAATGGGTCTCCCCGACTCAGTAATTCAGTCTGAGCCTCTCTGCAGTGGAAAGGAGAAACAATGCGGCCCAGCAGGCTTGGTGGGAGTGGGCCACGCAGGGAGGCACGGGGGCTCTGCTTGCCCAGCCTAGTCACTGAGGTTGTACTGGTTGTTTTCTTTCAAGCTCAGTTCTCCATCCTAGTTCTGAAACAAGCCACTGAGGTTGTGCAAGCCATATGCAATACTGAGGTTCCTGGGTGGGTAGCAATCAATTAAAAGGGTGAGAATAAACCAGGATTTCTTAGTGGAAATATCTGACACATACTTTTTAACCTCTGGATACACCCACCCACCACCCTGAAAGATTTTGTCCTGTTTCCCTTTCTTAAGTGTTTCTCACCAAAGCAAAAATGCTTATTTTAGATTCTCAAAGTATAAAATGGACACTGTGATAGTATTGATTTAATGCTTTACTAAACCACATTCCTGCTCCCCATTCTGATGGATCCCTTCTAGCTCCCTGGGTGAGAGGCAATACATATGGACGGGGACAGCTCCAGAGCTGGGTAGCCTAAATTCGGATCCTGTCCTATGGCTTTGCCAGTTATCAAACCTTACAAAATCCCATACTGAGGAACCCTGGGCTCCAGTTTGATCATATGAAAGCAGCAGTCATAGTTTACAAACGTAACTTCTTCGCAGCATGTTAAGAAGATTCTTTAAAGGGACACCTGCCTGGCTCAGTCGGTGAAGCGTCTGCCTTCCGCTCAGGTCATGATCCTGGGGTTGGGATCGAGCCCCACATCAGCTCCCTGCTCAGTGGGGAACCTGTTTCTCCCTCTCCCACCGCCTTGTTTGTGCTCTCTCTCCCTGTCTCTCTCTTGCAAATAAATAAATAAAATCTTAAAAAAAAAAAAAACAAAACAGGAAGATTCATGAAAAGAGTTAATACATGAAGTGGGTTTGGAACAATATGCCTGAGCGAATCCTTCCCTGACCCCCTCTCCACAGGGTCCTTCCCTCCATTCGTTGTTGTTTCTTCTGCAGGACTTACCACCATTTAACATATTGTATGTTTTACTCATTGCCTTTCTCCCTAGTTAGAATATAAGCTCCAAAACATCAGGTTTGTTGTTGCCGTTGTAGTTGTCGATTTCCTGCTGTATTTCGAATGTCTAGAACAGTGTCTAACACAATAAGCACTCAGTAAATATGTATTAGTGGACTTCATTAATGCCTAGTAAATGGTAACTACTCCATAAATAATAGCTGTTTTGATTATATACCAATCATTCTCTATCATGAAAAGATATATTATTTTTTCCATTTTCTACTTCTCATAGTTTCTTTCTGGTCTTTTGACTCTATTGGCTCAATTCTTATCCGGGTAACGTTGGTGAGCTCAGTAGTACCGGTCACACTGATGCAAATAAAGCCCCGCGGAACAGGATACTCAGATAATAAAATAACCGCTTGTACGGAGCTTTGGGTACATGGCAGGCCCAGTGCTAAACAGTATTTTCTCTTCTTTTCCTCTTGGACCTCAAGTGCACAAAATTAGAGCAATCAGCATGACTAATCCATGTCTAACACTCTTAAATCGGCGGGGGGCGGGGGGGGTACAAACCATGAGGACTGTGGACTCTGAGAAACAAAAGAAGGGTTTTGGAGGGGAGGGGTTGGGGGAGGCTGGTGGTGGGTATTAAGGAGGACTTTGGGTATTAAGGAGGTATTAAGAGACTGTGACTCTGAGAAAAGAAAGGAGGGTTTTGGGGTGGGGGTTGGAAGAGCCTGGTGGTGGGTATTAAGGAGGGCACAGATTGCATGGAGCACTGGGTGTGGTGCATAAACAATGAATTTTGGAACACTGAAAAAAATTAAATTAAAAAAATAAAAATAAATTTTATTATTTTAATATATTTAGCTTATATTACTAGTCTCTTTCATTTCCCATGTGAAGTCCTAGTTTCCACCAATCCAAAGGCGCGTAACTCTTCCGCCATGTAGGCAGTGTGTGTTTCAGTCCACCTTTCATGCCCCGTGATGGTGTCGCTTTATGGGCGTTCCACATGAGTCAACGTACCTAAATGTCACTGTACAATCCGTCTTGTTCTGGTTTTCACTGTGTTCCTTCCAACTTTCGGTTTCGCTCTTCTCTCCGTGTTGACAGATGTTGACGGTTGTTTACCCCTTTCACCTTCTGTTGAGCGTTTCACCGTATTTGTGTTGCGTTTTTTACTCACATTATCTTTGATCCTTGGCAAAACTCAGAGAGATACATACTATTTTCTCCACTTCTGAGATGAAGGAATGATGCCTAGGAAAGTAAGTAACTTGCCATGGCCGTAAAGCTGAAGAGGCCATAAGTTAAACCGGTGTCTCTCTCTGGTGCCAGTGCTCTGGTCTTCCTACTCTATAAAACGGATTTAATTACTGACTGTGAGATTTGTGAAATAATGTCTAAAAAATGACACCAATTTGACTCATTTTACACGTCTAAGATATTGCTGTTAAAACTAGTAGATAAATGCATTTAAGCTAGAGGAGTTTTCATTGGAAAGCAATGTTTATTATTCGTCTGAGACACAAGTTCAATATTAACCGTGGTTTATGATTTTCTTTTTTTTAAGGATTTATTTATTTATTTGAGAGGGAGAGAGCAAGGGGAGGAGGAGAGGGTGAAAAACTCAAGCAGACTCTGCACTGAACATGGACCCCGATGGGGGCTCAACCCCAGGACCCTGAGTTCATGACCTGAACCACAGCAAGAGTTGGAAGCTAGGTTGAATGAGCCTTCCAGGTGCCCTGGTTTATGATTTTCTTAAAACACTTGAACATTAAATGAAAATTTCACAAAATGTAACTACCTTCAAATATGTAAAACTTGCTCCGTGAAAGACGAATGAGTCTCCAGAGCACAAAATAGGACTAAAGAGAGAAAAGAATAGGGAACAGATCACAGCTTCAGTGTAAGAACTTTAAAGATATCCAAGGTGGAACAGCAGCCTTTCTCAGCATTGAATTCCCTCTCTCTGGGTCTTAGAAGGCCTTGTGAAATGGCCAAATCACTCTCCAAAACACTTTGATGTTTTCTCTTTCATTTATTTTCTCCGTGTCACTCTGGAATATGGAGAACAGTTTAAGCATAAGGCATTTTAGTCCGAGCTTATATGGGTAAGAAACAAAGGCACCGATCACCCTACTTTTATCAACAATCAATCTAGACCACAACCATGGCCTTCTCACTTTCAAAGCCAAGGAGGACAAACCAACTAAGTATGATGTGCATTGCCTGTCTTGTCTTTTAACCAAAGATTCATGAGAATTTTATAAAGCAAGAACACGAAGAATGATCAAACGCAATTTGGAGAAAATCACTTAACAGTTCCTAAGCAAGGTATGTTAATATGACCTAAACAAGTTCTGTTCATATGAAGCAGAGCTATTCTACTCCCATACCCACTGCTTTCACACAGGATGTGGAAATACTATTGTGGCACAGCTAAGTCAAGACAGAAATATTTTGGAGCTATAGGACTCCTTTTTTGGGATCCCCTCTCTTTGGACTCTCTCCTACAGGGCAGCAATGGTTAAGGGGAGATACTGTGCAAGATGTTAGGCAGGCCAATTAGATCAGCCCAGCTCCAGACCTTAGAGAAAACCCCTCATCTTCTCCTGATGGTTCAGTGGGCTTCTCCTGGGCTTTGCTTTCCTCATCACCAGGGCGCCTAGAGTGAAAGGCTTTAGGCTTCTTGGCAGGATTTGGTGCCCTGCCGTCTTCCTGCTTCTATCCTGAATGAAAGAATTCTCTCTGTGGGTCAACCTAGCTCACTGGTGGACCACACTGGAATTTCATAGTAATGGAAACCATGTATGTGTTTGGCATTGACCTGTGTGCCTGCATTTCCTGAACCTGAGAGAAGAACGATGAAGGTAGGACATTAAGATTTAGATATTGAACATCCAGAGTCCCTGCCCACCTGCGTGAACGCCTTCATAGCCCCGCCATTTAGAAGGAATTTTTGTGATGAAACATGTGCTTGGATCAGTCTTGGAATGATCATTTCAATAGTAATTCACAACATTTATTACTGTTTACAATGTTTTTTCACATCTGCTATCTCCTTTAGGGAGAACATTGGGTCGGTGAGGGCCATTTAATTCTGACAGGGGTCATTACAGAGGCATATATTTCCCTTTCCTGGGGTCACTAAAAATATTACAGATTGTTATTCATCAGACTGGCTGAGAAGATACTCCTGAAGACAAAGGAACTGACTAAAAAAAGAACTCCGGGAAAGTCTCTTCCACAGACCCACGTGATTTCTATCACTGTCACTTTTTATCTCTCAGACCTTAAGTTGCACAAAAGAATCTAATGACCCCATGGGAAATTCCACAACAGATATAGTGGGTTTTCAAAATCCCCTAGGGAGATGTAAAACATTAATGGATCTTCATTTATGCTAGATGAGAACTGCTGAAAGGCAAAGTTATTATTTTTCCTTTATCTGCATTACTGTTTGACTCATTCACCCACTCTTATTTACTAATACAAAGTAATTATTTGTAATAACCTCAGGAGGGATATTGATGTTGAGAAATAACATAACTTGGCCTGATCATGAGGTTATGAGACAATCTCATCATCTTCATTGGTTATATAATGCACAGTAACATTTTTTTCTGCACAAAGAAATATTTCATAACCTTAAACAAGCATCATTTTGACAAGATGTAATGCTGTTCTGAGTGTAAGTTCAAATTTGTTTACCATGAGTTTGTTTAGATAAGTATTCATCCTATAAACTCTTTATAGTGAATAGTAAATATAAATATATTTCTCTATTTCTATTTTCTCTTTCTAGCCATTTTGTCAGCTTTCTTGTGAGTAAATTGATCTTAAAATGAATTAAGATAAGGTTTTCTGTTTCAAATTCTTACAGCCTTTAATGTTAAGTCTGATTGCTTTGCTAGAAGATCTCCTTAGTTTTGACTAATTACCAGTCTATGTCCTAGAACATTGAGTGGGAAGGGAGAAGGGAGAAAATGAATAATAGAATAATAAAATTTTAGAACTGGTAGAAATATTAATGACCATCTCTTTTAATCTTTCGCCACCCCCGTGCCACCAACCAAGGCATTTTTGAAAGGAAGTTGAATTCTAGAGAGATTAAATGATCTTTCCAAGGCCCTCCAACAAGATAATAGCCAAGTTATGCAAGTCAAAGAGCCTAGGTGATAAGCCCAAACTTTAAAAACTACATGATTTTATTTCCTAATTATTTCTGCAGGGGTGACATCTGTGGAGCTACTTTGACACAGTAGAAGGTACAATTTGTTTTCAAATATTCTCAAGATATCAAATATTTCTTGATGAAATGATAAAGAATTCTAGATGTTGCTAACACTTTTCATTAGAATTCTCTGAATATTGCCAATACCACCTATCTTATTTAATATTCAAGATAGTAAAATAGTAAACTCTTAGTTGCTTTATCTTTAAAGTAACCATAGCGTGAACTATTCATCAGACGTCATAAAGTATATTCAAGAAATTATGTTGATCCAAAAGTTTCTCTAGTAAGAATTTACTGTTATCATCATGAAAACATATGCCTAATATATTTTCTCTTTTCTCTACTAAAAGAATTGATTTAAATAAGACTATATCGGGGCGCCTGGGTGGCTCAGTGGGTTAAAGCCTCTGCCTTCGGCTCAGGTCATGATCCCAGGGTCCTGGGATCGAGCTCCACATTGGGCTCTCTGCTCAGCGGGGAGCCTGCTTCTCCTTCTCTCTCTCTGCCTGCCTCTCTGCCTACTTGTGATCTCTGTCTGTCAAATAAATAAATAAAATCTTTAAAAAAATAAATAAATAAGACTATATTGTTTTTAAAAAATACTACAGCATTGTTGTGATTTCCAGATAATTTTGTCAAGTTTAATTTGCTAAAATATCCAAATATTTATATTGACACTTAAATAATATTATTTCCATTGGAAAACCAGCATTTCTGTACATATGTTTAGAGAAATTGCTGTGGAAAACGTAATGCTAAATATATTTTCTGCACAAAAACAAATGGAGTGGATCATATAGTTTAACTGTATTTCCCTGGGTAATTAGAAAGAACAGTTGTCTCTGGGAAGGGGTGAAGGTGGGATAGGATGAAGGCAAAGGGGGCTCCAAATTTTTGTGTTGTGTTTGATTTCTTTCATAAAGAAAGACATAAAGCAGATATGACAACATATCCATTATCATCATTTGTGGGTGTTTTCATTGCAAAGCCATGTTTTTTATTTGTCTGAGACACAAGTGGGTGCCCAACTGTTTATACTTTTTTAAAATTTTGTAAATTTCTCCCAAAAAATCCCCTAAATTTTTATAATTATGGCTGGATATTTTCAGATAGCTATACTGCATAACCTTCAAGTTCTGCATTTAAAGCTTACATTTTAAGGCAATCTGTACTGGCGATGCTACTGTTTTACCTTGCTCTGCTCCCTGATTAGTCACATTTATAATGTATGACTGTCAACCAGAAGTGCAGAGTTTTGTCTGGTCTTGCCATACAAAAGTATAATGTGTGAAAAGTTTGTTAAAGAATGTTATAAATCTCCCAAAGTATCAAAATTAGCTTCCTCTTGCTTCTTGATATGATTGCATGTATCCCCTCTCAGACAGGGATGCAAATTATGAGTATAACCCAAAAGAGCTTTGATTCTTGACTGAGACCTGCTTTCCAGTCAACTCTCCCTCAGACTAACACCACTAGCATATGACTAACGTTTCCAGGGCCTGGAATTCACGAGTGATAATTTTAGAATCTACAATTATTCACATAATTGTCTCCAATTAGCTGTCTCTGAAGAGTGGTCAAGAACTAAAGGAAAATGGAGGTTGGACATATGGACGGGTCTCCCTCTTCACAGAATGCTCCATTCACGTCCCGTCTGTCGAGAGAAGCACAGTACATGTTCGGAGATGTGTTCGATGCGTCAGTGTGGGGGGAAGGACATAGCTATTGCTTGGAGAGGGGGAGCTTGGGGAGATTGGAAGAAAAGAGGGATTCTCCGGCCCAGACTATTGCTCAATGACTTAAAGAAATTATCTCCTAAGAGAGAGCTTGTTAGGAAATAAGCCTGAGAAAGACTAAGGCCTTCTTTATGGAGGTATGAACTTCATACCTCTTACAGCAAGAAATTTGTAACGGAGGCTCAAATACGATGCCTCGTCCGCATAGGTCTCCCCAGACAAATAAAACCCTGGTCTTGAGTCATTCTATTTTACTGTGTTTTCTTCAGAACCCATAAACTCTTTTTGAAATCCTCTTCCTAAGTTAAAAGTTAAACACCAGATATTACAAAAGGCCGTTGTGAATCCAAACTTTCTAACTTCCAAAATACTAACAAGTTGTATTTTTTTTCCCAGAATAGTTGAACTAGGACATACTGTTTTGAAAATATCTCTAAATAGATGTGATTTGGGTTAGCCCTGCCCCCGCTGGCCCATGAAGGCTCATGGCAGACATAGTCTCATTTTTTGATTCACAACACAAACAAAATAAAAATGAATGTGAATTTTGATCTGTGTCTTTCCTCTGGTAAGGAAAAACCCCACATATAATGCTGAAACCAGTCCTTGAAAGTGTATCTCAATGACATAAACTCCAGGAAGCTCTCACCTGACAAATAAGATGTCTATTAGGCCCTAGAAATTTTTACAGAAGTTTTTACAGCATGAGGGAATATTTGAACCTGTTAAACAGGAATTCTTTTGAGGAGAAACAACCAGCATATTGAAATAAGTCATTTGCAAAAAAGGCTAGCAGAACTCGTTCCAGAGCAAATGAGGAAAGAAATGCAAAACAGGACAGCTGGTTGAGAGCAAACTATGGAAGGGACACGTTTTCTCACCTAGAGACCAAGAGCAGTGACCACTATTTCAAAGGGACCTTGGTCTGTGTGGGAACAAATAAAGAAGATCCTATAAAACTAGGCTCTCCACTAAGGAAATTACGCTCAGATTCTGAGTTTCCTCAACTGTAAAATGAAGAGATTGGATGACATGATTTCAGAGGTGTTTTTTCACTGTCAAATGCTACTCATATTAAGCTTTTGTTAGTTTTTAGACTCATTCCGTCTGGATAACTCAGCAGCCAGACAAGAGGCTTGAAGAGTCCCAGAAGTGATAGACTTGACCTAACCCCACTCACCTTATGACTGTGGGCATATCCTTTCCCGGAGTTCAATGTCTGCATTATTAGATTGTGGTGTTTGGAAGAGTCCCTGGGCGCCTGCTTTCCCTGGTCGCTGAGGCTTGGGCTCCGCTAGAGGCTGTGACTACCAGTAAGTATTTCATGGCATAGTGACACTTCTGCTCTGGGTCTGGCGTAACGAGATCTGAGATTCAGCTTCAGTCATGGAAGGTCTGGGACAATTCACTTGGGACTGTGCTGGTTTTAGCACCGAAAACCACATGTCGTGGGCAGATCTTCTGCTCCAGGTACATTGGGAGGGTTGGCTGCCCTAGCTCCACAGGTATTTACCAGAGAGAGAAACTTCCATGGGCCAGGCCCTGGAAAAGGCCTTGGGAGCCCATTGAGAACAAAACAGACAAGGTTCCCACTGTCACGGGACGTCCCTCCAGGTGGGCAAGATGGACTTAATACAAGGAAATGGACAAGTGACCAATCGTCACAGACGGTGGCCATTGCTGGGACGGAGAACAGCTGGGGTGCCCATCTCAGAGGGCATCGAGAAAGGCTTCTCTGGAAGCAACCCTGTAAGACAAGGAGTCAGTCATGAACATCGCTGGTGTGGCTTAGTTCTCGGTCGTTTCCTAGAATGAAGAGGTCCTTCAAGGAACCCTTCGGATCATATTAGCACTCCCTAAAATCACCTTGTTTATCCATTTATGTAGTTACTACTTTAAATTTGGGATAAACGTTTTAATAGAGTAATTAGAATAAAAAGTACAAGTGAACAAAGACCTTATCTATCACGTCAAAGGCCACAGTGATACTTGGTGTACAGTGGGTGTTTGATATCGATTGAATAATGAGAATAAATGAGAATATTGCTGCCTCTTGATCTACTCTGTAGTTCCCCAAACTCACCCTAAAATATTCCCCTTTGCTCAACCAGCCTGTCCATACAGCTGACGGAGTCGCTGATCCTATGGGCTGTGGAACATCTGTCACTCTCGGGCTAGGGCTCTTCTGAACCAGTGTGTACCTGCTCCGAGAGAGAGTTTTGAAGCACTTCCCTTTGCTCCGTGCCCAAGTTTCGGCTCGGGAGATGTTAGGTACTCAGCCACCTAAGTCGAGGACAGCTATGGCTCGTAGTTTTAAGTTGTCCGCTTCAGGCTGACCTGTCTCTATCAGTGGTTGCGGTGTTCTTAATTAAAGGAAGGCAGAGGTCTAATAAACTCACAGCCTTAATACACGCATCGTAATGACTATCATACTGACCACAAACACAAGTTTGTGTGCACTAGCTGAGTTTTCCTGCTGTGGGTGTAGGTATGCAAAGCCACGATCCCTGATGCCACGTCCATACTTAGTGACTGTAGGGTCCAGCATTGGCAATCACTTTGAGCATCAGGTGATTTTCCGTCATTTGTAGCCATTCAAATCCAATTTTTAAAAAGCTGGGGGATGGGTGACTGACGTTTACTCAACATTTACTGTGCGTCCCGGATGTGCTAAGTGCTTTCTCTACACATCTATGTAGGAAGCAGCCTAACAATCCCATAAAGAGGAGTCCGTTTCTAGAAGAGGAACCGAAACTGACGGAAGGTTTTTTAAAAAGCTGCCTGAGAACAAACATCTAATAAATGACAGATCCAAGATTTAGACCGAGGTCGGCCTAGCTCTGGTCTCTGTATGGCAAGGAGGACCCAGTCCGTGAAGCGGACACACGGACATGGGACGGATTTGCCCTGTGATGCCTCTTGCGATGGAAGCAAGTCCACGGCGCGTGCTTTCCGTGGCCACACGTGCGGCGGCAGCACTGTGAGGAGGCGGGGCGAGGCCGCCTGGCCATCGAGGTCTCCCGCAGTGGAAACAGGAAGGACTTGGTTCGGATTCTGGCTCCGTGTGAGCCGAAGCTGTTTACTTACTACAAGCTTCAGTTTTCTCATTTGTAAAATTAAAATACTAATAATGCTTTGTTTTAAAAAGGAACTGATATCTGGTATATAAAGTCATTAGTACGGTACCTGGCACATAAAACTCAATAAGTGGTTGTTAATTAAATATAATTATCATTACTCTGCAGCGGCCTCTCTCATCTTTCATACCTCAGCCTCTTTCAGACTCCTCAGAAAAGTGGGCCCGTATTTGCTTATCTCTATGTGTGGCTTTCATTTTCTGTTGTTGAAAAACCACTTGAAAGTTGCTGATAGCTCTACACACTTCAGCCCGCGTCTCCTTACACTCTTGGACCTAGGAAACGATGTTTATCTAACACCTATGAAAAATCAACCGTATTAATTAATATCAAATGACTTCTAGTATATATTTAAATATTGTTTCCTAAATTGTCCAAAAAAATTATTCCCAGAGATTTCTTTTTGAACCAGGATGTAATCAAGGTGTTCTACTGGGTTGTTGTTTCTTTGTTTTCTGTTAATTTATATCCGTCTCCACCTCACTCCCAGCCCTCTCTGCTTTTCTTGACATTGGCTTTTTGGAAGACACCAGGCCCTCCATCTCAGAGAAAGTGCCACAGTCTGGATATGTCCAGTGTTTTTCCTGGAGGTGCCATCGCACCTGTTCTTCTATCTTCCAACTTATCTTTACATTGGAATGCTGGCTTAAGGCTTTATTGCTTTTGAAGCTAAACATGGTGCCAAAAATGCCTCAAAGTCGATGCTAGGTAGTCCATATTACATCATATCAAAGTTTCCATGACCACTTCCTCTTCAAAATACCTCGTGGTTTCGTAGGCCTCTCCGGGGTATGGCTACACCAGTGGTTTTCCACTCCAGCTTCCTTTAGAGTCATCTGGGGAATTTTTAAAAATATTTGTTCCCAACTTGCATCCTTAGAGTTTCTCGTCGCGGGCCCCTGCGCTGAATGATTGCGAAGCTTCCCCACGTGAGTCTCACTGGAACCAGGGTGGAGGGGCTGGTTTAGAATTCCGGCTCCGAGAAAGCAAGGGGCACGCCCTTCTTGCCTCCTAATACCCACGCGCAGTGTCCAGTAGAATGTCAGGCCCGTCACAGCTGGGCAGTAATACAGGTCACGTCCATCAGCTCATTAGTATTCAGTGCGCAGGGAACCTCATCCCCCTCTCATACTCCAGCTTTTCCTTTTCTTCTAACTAGTGCGTGAGGAAGTCAAAAGGTTAACTTTATAGCCTGGGCAGCCACATCAGAACAAGCCACTACTTTTCAAATTTCTGAAAACAATATATCAACAGGTGAAGACTCATTTTCACACATCTAAGAGAGGAAAAAGGGACAGTCATCTAACTATATTGTTAGACGGATTCTGTGGCAGACAATTGCGCTTTTTTTCTTTTCATCCTATCAGTTCTTCCAGTTCTCCTTGGAGGGACTGGTGGAGCGATTCTCAAATTCCTTACAGAGGAAGAGAGATTGGGAGTTTGTCCTGGTGGTAATTTTGTCTTTCAAAATACCGAGCAAATTTCAACCATGTGCAGGGATGCGGCGGAAAGAGGAGGACGTCGGGCACCATTGTACGTCTCTTCATTCGAATTCAACTTTGGCCAAATCTTAGACACGGAATAAAAAGATGCACGACTTAATTAACTTAAAAAAGATGCACGACTTAATTAACCACCTGTAACGTTCAATGCGAAGGAGATAAGAACAGTCACTTTCTCCTAGAAGAAAAGCCTAACCCACAGCAAACTAGGAAATGGTAAATATTCGCGTATTTATTGTCCTGGCACTAACTGAACATCAGCACCACCGAGAGAATCCCAGCAAAGGACTGAACCCACGAGTTTGTTTCTGAAAAGGCTTTTACCCCGAGGAAAAATGATCAGTCTGACTCATGTTAACAAAAACGTAAATTAAAGCTGCACCGAGATATCTTTTTCTTTAGCTCATCAGGTTAATAAAAATCCACTGTTGTGGAAGGTTACAAATGCACGGATCTTGGAACCCATCAATAGCGGATAATAAGGAAAATCATCCTAAAGATACAGTCCACTCGCTACATGAAGTAACACATGAACAAAGCTATCCGTTTCGTCAAGTAAAAGATCAAAGTAACCAAGCGTTCGTCATTAGAGAACTGGATAAGGGAGTTCTGACACAGTCACGGAGTCAGACAGTTTGCAAGCATAATAGAGAATAATAAGGAACCGTGCACGGATACGTAATGCACACGTGCTACGTAGTGAGAGGAGGTCCGGTTGTTGTATAGTGTGTGCTATAATGTGTATAAAAGGATAAAACAAGAAAGCACATATTGTAGTATTTCTCACGTGAGAAGAATCCGTGGGCAGATAAACAAGGAACTGGTCAGTGGTCAGCGATTCGGGGAGGAGATGGGAACTGGTCGATGGGCACAGCAAGAGGGACAGGCAGGAAGGAAACTCCTCACACGACAGGCACCTTGTCACACTCTATCGTGTTTAACTGTGTGAGCGCAGGACATATTCACGAACCTGACTATTCCTTTGAAAGTCCTAGAAAATGTAGTTTAAAAACAACAGAAAATAACCCAGATAATCTTAAAGCTCTTATTCAAATTGTGCAGTTTCAGAGTAAACCCTGGTATGTCTCATTTCACTAAAAACGAAACTGAAACTCTGTGTACTTCTCTTACACCCAGACCTAAACCATGGACTCAGAAGAAAACTGATAATTTCCAATTTTGATTTGTGTTGCTCTACAGGAGGTCAACGCTTTAGGATACGTTAAAACACGCACTACTTCAAGTCCAGACAGACCGGGGTTGAGAGACATCCGTCCCAGGGCTGGGGCTTGCATGAGGATGAAGTAATGATGTCAACGTAAAATGAATCTCTTCTCTCACGGGGCCCTTCGTGGAATGTGCGAGAGGTGGGGTTCTCCTACAACGGTGGGGGGGTCCCATCCAGGACAAGGGGATTCTGTGTTCACAGACAACGAGATGAAAGGAAATTGTGGTTTATTCAATAGGTCCTTCCATCTGTGACTTTCAGTTCTCAATTGTCTGTGAGTGTTTGTGTGTATATGTGTGTGTGTCTGTGTGTGTCTGTGTGTCTGTGTGTGTGTCTCTGTGTGTGTATGTGTATGTGTGTGTCTGTGTGTGTGTCTGTGTCCGTGTGTCTGTGTGCGTGTCTCTGTGTGTATGTGTGTATGTGTGTCTGTGTGTGTGTCTGTGTGTGTGTCTGTGTGCGTGTCTGTGTGTGTGTCTGTATGTGTGTGTCTGTGTGTGTGTCTGTGTGTGTGTCTGTGTGTGTGTGTGTGTGTGTGTGTGTGTGTGTGTGTGTGTGTGTGTGTGTGTGTGTGT
>PJEN01001321.1:0-119553 GCA_004024605.1 Pteronura brasiliensis | reverse complement strand
TAGAGTGAGAGCCTAACAGGAAGACCTCGCCATTCTGATATGGGGACCAAGTAATACGGTAGAGAGGAAAGACTTGGGAAAGTGTCTATTGAAAATAGTACTATTGTGACCGCTGTTCTGACACAGATACGGACAGATAAGGCAGAGGAAGGTGAACCTGATTCCAAAACACACATCGTGGAGAATTCGTCTCACTGTTACAGATGAGCGCGAGGAAAGCCAGAAAGGTTGAATAACTTGCTCAGAGGCAAGTAGCCCGTTGGGAGCAGAAGTAGAGACAAATTCCCACACACATGTTTTGACTGAATGTGTCGCTCTTCTAAGTCTCTGCTATGATTTCACCTTGAGCCTTGAGAATACGTGGAGAATGGGAAGCGGTGAAGGGCCACTTGATGACCCTGGTCACAGGAAGGTCGGAGGAACAATGGAAAAAACGACCAGAAGAGGCACAGAAGGACAGCAGACAAGACGTGAGATGGCAGACAAGACACAGTTAAGGACTACGGGCCAATGAGGTGCAGGACGGTGATGAAATCTGGGACGGAGGGCCTCTAGATCAAGCCCTTGACCATCTGCCTCATTCCATAGTTACTGGTGAGGACCATGGATGGTGTGGGCCCAACAGAGGGTGGTAGATATTTAAAAATATATATTTATAATGTATGCTCAAAATTTTAAAATAACTGGTCTTTGCTAAATATTTCCTTTCTGAACCTTTGGGGTAAAAGATTAGTAGAAATCTCCAGATGGACTCATGTTGGGTATTTTCTGCTTAAGCATGAAAAACCTGGGGCCACTTCTTTGAGAGGAACACCGTTAGGATCCTCCTTAAGAAGGACCAGAGCAGGGCGCCTGGGTTGCTCAGTGGGTTAAAGCCTCTGCCTTCGGCTCTGGTCATCGTCTCAGGGTCCTGGGATCGAGCCCCGCATCAGGCTCTCTGCTCAGCGGGGAGCCTGCTTCCCTCCTCTCTCTCTCTCTGCTTCTGCCTACTTGTGATCTCTGTCTGTCAAATAAATAAATAAATAAAATTTTAAGTAAAAAACAAAAACAAGAAGGACCAGAACAGGGGCTTTGAATCAGTGAATAAATACTATCACATAGGACTCTTTGAATGAAATTAGCCTGGGGTATTTTTTTTTTTCATGCTAAGTAAATTCCTGAGTGATGATAATATCTAACACATACACAGAGCTTTCTAAGTACCATGCACTCTTCTGAGAGGTTATGCATTCATTTAATGCTCCTAACCGTGTGAGGGGAGTTCTATTACTATCTCCATTTTCCAAATGAGAAACTGAGATACAGGGAGGTCAGGTAACGTGTCCAAGATCAAATAGCCGGAAAAACCACCATTGAGCTGGGACTTAAACCCAGGCCGTCCGGCTCGCAGGACTTAATGTGGCCTATTACATGGTGCTTTGCATATTCTGTCTCCTAGAACGTCATTAAAATAGCAATCTTGCTGCCTACACTAAAACCTTGGATTTCTGGGGTTAGACAGATAAGAACTCATTTATTTATTAAGTAAGTCATTCCAATATTCATTCAATATGTCTTATAATCTTACTGTATATGAGGCTCAGTGGTATAAAAAATAGATGTGGTTTCTGCTGTCCGCCAACTGAGCGTCTAGGGGGGAGAAATACTTATCAAATAATGACACAAAAAATGTAAAATTACAAACTTTCATAAGAAGCATGAAGGAACTATATGAGATGTTCTAAGATTATATGAACATTTAAATTGGCATCTGTCCTAGTCCCAGACAGGCCCTGAGGGACTTTGGCCTTTGAGCTGGGATTACAAACAAGAGACCTTGAATTGTTTAACATTTCTAAACCCTAATCCTCACCTATAACACAGGGGCAATGGTTCAGGACATTATCCCAGCACTTAGTAACTACTCAATTAGTGATAGTGATAGCCTTGTTACTTTTAATTTTCCCATTACTGTCTGACCCGTATCCACTTAGAGATTAGGATATAGGAAACATGAAGATTTAGAATAACATATTTAGCAATCATGAACATGGAAAGGAGTGGGAAGAAAAAGAAAATGATTTGAAAATGCTATGGATTTTAATTTTTGACAAGTAGAGTGCTTCAGTAAAATGAGCAGCACGTGGGAAGGAACCAAATGGGAAACTAGACGCATACAGGAAACCCGATGCTTCACTCATGTTTTTACTGATGCCTCAGGATTCTGTCATGACATTGCTTCTGTCCGGCTGGTAGCATATTCTCTGTGGCTTTAAGTATTTCTTCCAGCCCGAGTCACTGGATGGATGGACTGATGTGCATGCTCTTTCCCCAGAGCTTACTGTTGCAGCATGCGGGAGAAAGGGCTAGACTGACCTCACGGGGGTGGGTTAGGACAAGGCAGGTGAGGGTGGGGTGGAGAAGCTCCATTCTCCCGAGGAGAGATGTTGTAAAGCCATTATGAGGGCCACAGAGAGCTTCTGGCCCCATGACTCTGCTTCAGCTTCTCAAGGAAAAGCAGGGACACTGTGAGGTAAGTTGATGGAAACTCACGGACTCCTTCTTGCCATGCGAGGTGTCCCTGGAAGACCCCCGGGGGATGAGTTCAGTGATCCCACATTTTTCAGACGGGAATCTGCCTCTGCTCCCTTAGGAGAACACTTCAAAGGGTCAGAGACAAGGGAAAGGGCCGGGAGCCTCGTGCACGACGGCTGGAAGTGTGTACCGGGCAGTCAGTGAGTCCACGGCCAGACCAGCAGGGAGGGGGTGTGCTCGTGGGGGGCTGTGCCGACGCAGCAGGAGCGCACTCTTACCCCGAATCCCAATCCCGCACCACTTCATCTGGGGCAGGGTCAGGAGCTGGCCAGGAAGGGTGGCCAGGAAGGGGAGTGGGGAGTGGGGCCCAGGGGGATCAACAAGGGCCACCTCCTTGGCCAAGAGAAGTCTAGACTGTCACTTCCTCACCGTTCAAACCACTGCTTTGGTTCCCCCGAGGCTAGTCCCCATGGCAGGTGTATTTCAGGAGTTCAGGTGACTCAGGCGCTCGGGGAAACCCCCCCGGCCTCAGTTCCTGCACTCCTAGGCACCTTTAGGCCTGGACTTTCCATCAGTACAATATTTGCTTTTCCTTAGGGAGTCTAGAAGCAGCTCACACATGGTGCTGACTTCCTTCTCCTCCTGCTTCTGGGAGAGATTCTAAAACAGTGGAGGGGCTGTGAAATAGGAGACGTGGGACACTGAGCGCGGGCAGCCCCGTGAGCCGCCTCGACCCTGAACGGCATTGCCACGCAGCGGTGTTTTTCTCATCAGGGACAAGCACTGGAGGGATCTCATGTTTCCAGGGTGATTCTGGGGGTCCTGACCTTTCATTTCAAAGGCAAGTTTTGTAGCTACATGTGGGCTTTTTCCCATGTAGCTGAGAACTGACGGATGCCAACGGTACCTGCGTCCCCCCCCCAGCACACACACGTACGTGCAGGACCGGGGTGGGGTGGGGTGGTGGAAAGAAGAGTAAAGAAACAGACAGAAGAGCTTTACAGGCATAAGGAGGCAATAAATAGAATCACCGTGGCAAATCCAGAACTAAGAGAAGCTTTCCAAGGCAGGATCGCCCACGAACCTTCCTCCAGAAGCTCCAGTCCGCAGCCCCCTCTGTCGCACAGGCAAGCCCACCGCGGGCTCCGTCAGGGCCGCATGGGCGGAATTCTACCGAGTTCAGATTCTCGATCTTAAAACGGCGCAGCAAAGAGGATGCCTTTCCCTCTCTCCAATGTAAAGAATGTGTTTCAAAATAAACGTCCTGTGTACATTCAGCCGTCGGGTCATTCACCACGGCGAGCGCAGAGCCGGCGGTCAGTAGCTGTTGAGTGAAATCGGTAAAGTCTGGAAAACCGTGTGTGTCTCCCGACGACCGGAGAACGCGCTCCCGCCGCTCGGGAAAGAACCTGAGTTATTTGTCGTCGGTCACACACAGAAGGCCCAGTCCCCCGGCTCTCGCGGAAGCCCCCCAGAAACAGACAACATCGTCTGGTTTCCTGATTGACCTGTGACTGCTGTATCTGGGGTTTAGCTCTAGGAACGGAGGGAAAATGAGATGTCTTTAAACAATTTATCCATCGAAAAAGGACCCTCCCCCAGCGCTGTTTGCTGGCACCTTCTCCCCCCGCCCCCCCTTCTTTTCAAGCGCTACCTGACAGACTGCTGCAGTCACCCTGTGGATGAGAGTAATTTCCTTACTGACAGCCTCCCATTCTCGCTGACATCCGCCAGCACTCCCTGACACTCGAATAAGCATTAAGATATTAACAGTCTGGCACGGGTTTGAGGGCTGGAATAGTAATGCTTGGCAGGCCCGCTGCACAAAGCCACATGCAGAGAGACCCCACTCACTCGGCTCTGCCGTCCTTCTGGTTCGAAAACGCGGTGGGGCCCCGAGTAAACGCTGATTATTCGCTCGACTGCCCTGGCATTTTGGTGTCTCCTTTGACAGGCCAGATCGTACGTTAAAGAAAAGAAAAAGAAAAACAAGAAAAGGCCTGCCTGTGAGACCCTGGAAGGGAGAAGCGGAAGGTTCAGGAAAAAGGCAGGTCTTTGCTCACTGGGATGAGCTGATATTTAAAAGGAATTGGCTTAACACACAAAGCAAAGTCAAGCTCCCTGGACTAACACACAGGACAATCTGCGCGGGGCTTTCTTCTGATAATTTCAAATTCTTCCTGAACACTAGCTGGCAGGTGCCATCTTTGTGCCATGGACTTTTTGTCAGATCCTCGTGCCGGAAATTATGAGGCCAGAACACCACAGTAGGCTTTGTTGCGGAATCTGTTCCCTGAGAAATGGCAAAGCTATTAACATGCTGGAGTCTTAAGCTGTGAAGTGAGTCAGAGAGCTGCCTCCGTTCTATTCCGGGCAGGGCTTGTTTTGGATCAAAACCCAGCAATCCACACAGGTAATGCTAAAATCAGCATCAAAATAGAAGGGGCAGAACTGGGAAGGTGACACTTGTTCCCGAGGGGAAAATGACTCACTATGGCTGCACTTGGGAAACAAAAGAGGAGTTAAAATAGGTTTTACCAAAGTTCAAGGTAGTCTGATGACGGGGTCAGCTCAAGCATTTTGGGGCTCAAGACTTTGACATCTTCTGGGGGCGAAGAGCCCAGATTTTTCTCACTCCCCCCAGCTGCCACTGTCACGACCCGGCGTGCCACAGAGAACAGCAGACGGTCACATACTGATTCCTTCTGCAGACGCCTTCGTTTCCTAGTTGTTTGACCCGAGGCTGGGTCATTATCTCTGCTTTGCAAGAGAGGAACGAAAAGAGGCCCCAGAAGGATAGGGCCTTGCCCCAAATTGCAGGTAGTAAGTGGTGGAGGCCCAGAGTGACCCTGGGTCCTGTCTCCTGGGGCTGGAGCACTTCCGAGGCACTGGCTCCCAGCCCCAGGGGCTTGGTCAAAATTCCCAGAGAAAGGAGAGAGTCCGCCTGCCTCTCTAGAACCCAAAGAGCCGTCTAGGGTCACGAGAAGCTGATTGACTGGGATCTGAAAGGAACCAAAAGAATCAACTCCAATCCACAAAGGGGGGTGCTTAGGTGGGAACAGTGGTTCCCTTCAGACTGACATAATTTCTTCATGAGCACAGTGGGGACAGCCACTGTGGTGGCCTGGGTGTGTCTGCTTGGGCAGGGGAGTTCGAGTTCTCAAACCAAATCCCGGGCCACCCCCAGTTTCCCACTCCAGACCTTGGATGTGAAGGGTATGGGCTTGGGAGTCAGCGGGACCTGAATTCAAGTTCTGCCCCCCATTAGCTGGCTCAGTGTGGCCAACTGAATCTCAGCTTTTTCACTTATAAGACAGTGAAGACAACCCTATCCTCCTTCTAGGCTTGCTGTGAGGGCTAATGGAGCTAAGCCGGTCAGACGTTTAGCACAGTAACGCCCAAAAATAAACGTTAACATGTTGTTGTTATTAATTAATATGGGGACTCATGGGAGCCTCCTATGTCTCTGATTCCCGACTTGCCGTCCCCCTGTGGACGTCCTGCCGTGAAAGTGCTGTCACAGCTGATAATGGGGCTCCCCCGAGGCTCCTGCCTTTGTGCGTGTCCGCCTCATTCTTGTCTCTGGACGCTCCTGCTTACCTTAGATGCACGCCCCAAGCCAGGGCACCTGCCTGTCTCCATGATAGTGTGGCCGCTGAGAGCACGGTCTGTGCTCCGGACATTTCTGAAGTGCTCAGTCCTGCAGGCTGGGGGCTACATTTCGCTTTTACAGGTTGGGCAGACGGAGCTCAGAGAGGTTAAGTAACCTACCCAGAGCTTCACAGCTGTTAGGTCTCGGGCCGAACTTCGCTGCTGGGGGGTCTGGTACCAGTGCCCGCTCTACAGCGGAACCACCTCACCCCTCCCGAGACGAAGCTGCAAACCAGGGAACTTGGATGCTTTCGTCCACCTCGGTCTCCTGTGGACACCGCCGGAGGTTCCTGTCCTGCTCCTGCGCCTCCCGGCAACGTTTGAAGTCCTGTCCGGGCTTCGCGCTCTCTCTGACCACCCCGTTCGGGACCGCTTTCCTGTTTCCTGGATGTCAGATGTTTTCTGGATGTCCCCTCTCCGTTTCAAGTCCCTTTCTAACTCAGTCCCCCGACACACAATGCACAGTGCCACCTGCTCAACCCCCCAGAGCCTGGCTCTCACATCAGCTTCCCGGCAGAAGGCACTCCGTGACGACCCTATTCTGCAGAAGAAAACGATACTAGCCAGCCTGACAATCAAGGTCTGCTCTTCCATAAGTGTGCAGTTTAGCTTTTTGGTTCTCGTTATATCGCTTTCTGTACTCAGCAAAAGGCACAATGCACGGGGCCAGAGATCTGTGCCTCTTGTCTGTAGCTGCCTCCCCGATACCTGGAGTAATTGCTTGTTTACATTACGTGCTCACTAAATATTTGCTGGTTGAGCGAATGAATGAATGAATGAATGAAAACAATTTTCCCCTCTAAAATGATGGCACGTTCCACCGCGCTTTACCGCAGAGCTACTGGTCGTTTAAAGACAAGAAGCTTGCTTTCCTTCTTGAAGGCAGCTGCCATCGTTTTTAAGGATGAAGAAAAGCCAACACAGGATTCGTAAATATTTGATATATTGTAGAAAATAATGTTTATCAAGGTCATGCTTTGGTGCTTATTAAACACAATGCAATGTGATCGTGTTATGCAACGATAATTGTGGGAGTTCTAGAAATAGTCATTATTAGTCACGACAGGTGATGTGACCTGGTACGGGAACAGCAGCTTAAAATCAAGTGACAAAGGTCATCTGTGCTTTTGCCACCATATGCGAGACAAGACATAAGGGCTTCTGATGCTCCCGCCGAGTGGGGGCCTTGAACTCACAACGCGCGTGCTACCTTCCTTCACGCCTTCCTTCCGCGTCCACTCCCTCCCCTCCCCCGCACAGTTTCACACCCACCTTCTCCTTCAGAGGCTCAACTAAACACCCTTCCCTCACCCTTCTCTAGGCCTCCCCGGGACGAAATCTCTTATCACTTCCCCGCGGCAGTTTCACGTGGGTCAGACGCATAACGATTCCGACTTCAGTCCGAGGGCTTGCGCGGTGGCTGTCCCGACCAGGCTTGTGAGAAAGGCCCGTCCCCCGTTTCCGAATGATCCGTCTAACTGCTCTCCGCCGACTGTCCCCTGTCGTGCCGCGGTGGCCGGCGCTCAGCATGTCGCTGTCGGCTGAGTGAGTGGGCGCAGCCGCGGGTCGTCAGAGCAGGTGTCTGAGGCTCAGCGCAAGGCCTGGCAGAGGGCGCGGGGAAGGGACGGCCGCGTCTCGGGGCCGCGGACAGACGGCAGCGTGTGTGAGCAGTGACATGGCCCAGTGACTTCCGTGGGGCCACCGCGCCGGCTGCCTCAATACCAGCTCTGTCGCGTCTGCGTGAATGTGGGGCGTCCAGCAGTGTTTCCCGTTTCCTACGTTCTGTGATTGAAGACTCCAAAAGCTAACACGGGAGGCGGTGGTTCCCCTGTGGGGGGTCGCAGGCCTGTTTCAGACGTTTTCCTGCCTCCCATGTTGAAACTTTTTAGTGGATAATAACGTAAAATAGGATAGATCTGTGTTACGAGCATGTGCATAAAGGTCTGCGCGTGGCCTCACATCGCTGCTCGCTGTCACAGGACTTGGCTGTGGTCCTTTCATTGGCATCAGGCTTGGTCATGTGACGTGCTTGGACCTGTGGACTTTAAGTAGAGTGACATGTGCTGTGACCGAACAGCGCCTTCGCGGCCACTGTGCCCTTTTGCCTCTGCCACGAGACCGACACATCTCAGTAGGGTCATCTCCTTCCTGCTGGACCCTGCGTGGAAGTAGCCATGTGGGGCAGGACCTCGGCCACCCCAGCCCGTACCCGACACGTGCGAGACAAGCCTCCGTTGGCGCAGGCCCCCGGGGTTTGGGACCCGTCGCTGGGACTATGGTGGCGAAGCCGAGGCATCGCCCCGTGAAAGGACGACCCGGCCGCGGAAAGCGCTCGGAGCGACGCCGGGGACACGCGAGGGCTCCACGGTGATGACACGGCCAAGTGCTCCGACCGACACGACCTGCTAACTCGCACTTGCACATCTTCAACTAAAAGCCTCTTCCTCGGACTCTTCAAAGTGTTTTGCTGTGGACAATCATCGGGCTGAGAGCCGGAAGGGGTGTGCGTTCCAGTCCCGACTTGCTTCTTCTGGGGCTGTTTCCTCCTAGATAACTGTCAAGGTTGCTTCAGAAGAAATTTCGGAGGCGGCCGCTGGGGTCCTGCACCCACTGCGCAAACGGAGGTCGGCTCTACCGCTTACCGCGTGCAGCGGGTTCAGGCCCTCAGCCTCTCCGTCCTTCCCCCCACGGGACTGACCTTAGCTTTGGCCGTTGTCAGGTGTCAAGGCGATGGAGTTTGCGTGGCTCCTGGAGCACGGCACTATTTTTTGTTTTCTTTCTCATATTAAGTCACTAAACTCTCAGCCAGAGAAAAAAGTGATTTCCCAGAAAACAAAAAACTCTTTGGCTCACCAAGGTTGCGCTTAACTTGAAGGATTTAAAGAGCAAGGTACGATCAGAGAAGAAAACGAGGCTGCCAAGGTGGGCAAAGGTCTGGCCCAAAAATGAAAACTTTGGGTTCCGCCCTTCTTCCCGCCATTATCAGCTCGGTGATCTTGGGACACCACGCATTACTCTGGGCTCCAACTTCCCTACGTGTAACAGTAAAGGATCTCCAAATCTCTGTCCAGTGCTAATGTTTTGTCACTATAATTCCATGAAAGTTAATTGACAAATGTTTCTTTTTTCTTTTTCTTTTTTCTTTTCTTTTCTTTTCTTTTTTTTTTTTGCAAGTTTCAGGTGGCAGTTCTCTTAATTTGTAGAGTCGGGGAAACACATTAATGGAGGGAAATGTTTACAGGGAAAGCCCAGCCCACACAAGTCTTCTGAGTTGCTAATAAATTTTTATCTTAAAGGAGAAATAAAAGAAAGAATTTGATTTATAATCATTTAACACAAACAAGCACTAGTTTGTTTTCCAGAAGAACAGGTGGCCTAGAATCTTTTCCTGCCCACTCGCAGGAGATTTTCTGCTCCAACTTAGGGAAGCTGAGGGCTGCCATATTCCTCCTAGCTCTGTTGAAAGGTATCCAGATCCTCAAAGTCTCAGCCAGAGGTCTGTCAAGTCAGGTGTGGGCACCAAAGCTGTCCAGGCCCTGACTGGTTTCCAACACCAGGTCCTCCTCCCGTCACTTGGGATGGCAGGTGCTTGCTCTCCCCATGCCCCTGGCCTTGGCAGGACCGACAGTCCGCTTTCCACACCCCGCTCTCCTTAGATCCCCACCACCATACCCTATTCTTGGCTGTGGGCAGAGACAACCCTGAGACTGGATATGGTAATTATACAGTCTAAGATCATACGCTCCAAGAGAAATCCCTGAAAGCCCCCCCTTAAAAATATGCTGTCCTCCTCCCAGGGATTCTATATTTACTGAAACATGCACGAGTCCTCCCTCAGCCTCAGAAAGCCATTCTGGAAGAAAGGGCATGAGGGCGCCCTGCTGAGGTGCCCCCCTCGGAGACAACTTGTGGTGGAGCGTTGCCTCCAGCTGCCATAGTTTGGATTTCCAGAGCATTCACTGAGAGGCCACACTTCCCCTAGGGCTGCTCCAGACGAAAACTGAGCCCAGTGGGGAATTAGAACTGGGCCATTCCTGGATCAAGGGGGGATTCCTCCTATGGGCACTTTTGGCTTGGGGACTTTCCAGCAGGATGGTCAAAACTTTCTCAGAATTCTGCCGTGGTCTGAAACTCTTCCTACTCAACCCTTCCTTCCCTCTTCCCTTTCCCAGATTAAGGACCTGCACTATACGCCAAAGACTCCCCCTGCCTGCTCCTTCCCTCCCCCACATTAACCCTTATCCTTCCCAGGCACTTTCTTCACTAAACCTCCACACAATGCCTTCCTTTTGGCACCTGCTTCTAAAAGAAGCAGGGCACGACACTTTCAAAGTTAGCACGTCTGGCCCATTGTATTAGGGCTCTCCAGAGAACAGAACCTCTAGAAATTTCTCATCTGTCTGTCTTCCATCCGTCTGTGTATCGTCTGTCATGGATCTACCCATATTATATGGAATTGGTTCAGGTGATTACAGAGTCTGAGAAGTCCCAAGATCTACAAGATCTACTGGAGACGCGGGAGAGCCCATGCGCGGTCCTGTTCAGAATCTGAAGGCCTGAGAGCTAATGGTGTAAGTTCTAGTCTGAAAGCTGGCAGGCGTGGGACCCAAGAAGAGCTGATGTTTCAATCTGAGTGTGAAGAACCGAACAGACCAGCGTCAAAGCAGTCAGGCAGGAGGGGTCCCCTCTTACTTTTATGGGATGAGGGTTAGTGTGATGGCCGCAATATAGTCTTTTTGTTCTATTCATGCCTTCAACTGATTGGACGAGGCCCACCCACATTAGTGAAGACAGTTTGCTCTGTCTACAGATTCAGATGTTAATCTCACCCAGAAACACCCTCTTAGGCACACCCAGAGTAATGTTTGACCAAAATCTGTATACACTGTGAGCCAGTCAAGTTGACACCTAGATTTAACCATCACACCCAGGGAATCCAATGGTAATCGGTTAAAGTACTTCTGCTAAAGCCATGAACACAAGTCAAGGTAGAGTATGAGTTGCATTTATGTTTATATCTGTCTCTCTAAAAAAAACCCTTGACTAAAAAAAAAAGATCTATGAATGCCTGAAGGTGGAAACCGCATCTTATTGACTTTCAGATACAAAGAACATATTGAAAATTCAATAACTTGAATTCCTACTATGTGTCCTACACAGACAAAATGCTAAGGGTATAGCAGTCAGACAAACAGACCAGGTTCTTGAACTCAAACAGCTTACATGAAGGTGAGAGAGACAAATAATATATAAAACAATTGAATATATATCATAACGTGCCGTCATCAGTGTGAAAAGGGGAGACTGAGTGGCTGCTCGAGGAATGGAGAGAAGCTCAGAGACGGCTGAACAGGTCAATGATGGATGGAAGACTCTGGATGGGGTTATTGGGAAGGTGGTGTAAGTGGTTGGGACGAGCAGGAATTTGGAGTTACCCAAAGCAGAAGGAAGGCCTCCTCCTCTACCCAGAGAATCAACAACTAAAGTGTTATTTCCTCCCGTTCTGGCCATTCTTCTCTTCCACCCTTACTCCTCTGTCTATGGTGTTTCTTACTGAGTGGGCCAGACTCCCTCTCCCTAAGTGACCCCTCGCTGGAGCAAGTTTTCGAGTCAACTTTATTGCTTGCATTGACCTTCCCGACAGGAGGGCTCCGGGCCAGTTTCCACTTCTGAAGAAATTCCTCTAAAAGTGGCGCTCTGGAGACACTTCAGTAAATGAAGATGAACTTGGCAAAGAAATTCCAAGCGTACGGGCAGATAATTAAGAGAGATTTTCAAAGCCTGGGGGAAATCAAAGACCATTATGTCTGTTTGGTTTGCACTAAACCACTTTTATTACAATTTGAGCTCCATACAGCTGAGCAGTAACTGAGCAGCGGGTCTGCACAGCCAGGGGAAAAGCAGAAGTGTGGATGCCAGCCTTCCAGCTGACTATAGGAGCCACACGTAAGTTTAAGTTTCACAGCTCCTGAGGAATTACAGAAACCCAAATAGGTGATTTTATTGCCACCCTAATAAGGAAATGATGGCATAGCCATTGAGAAATAAAAAAAAAGTTTTAAAATTTCCCTTTCCCTCTTCCGCCTCTCTGATTCAATTCCTTATCCTCGACAGGGATGTGGAAAGAGGTACGAGATTTTCATGGAGTCCTCTGAAGTCTTTGGGAGGTTTAGTAGACGAGTCTGGGCTTTGGAACTGGGCAGGCCTCGAAACGCGACTTTGTTCTGCCAGCCGGGAGCTGTGTGATCTTGGACAAATTACTCAGTCTCTCTGAGCTCCACTTTCCTTGTCTGTAAAATACCCACTTGAGAGAGATGCAATGATCCTGTGAGATAGGAGAGGAAAGGTGCCTGGCACGTGATGGGTGTTTAAGGAATGATGGTTCATCTTTCTGGAAAGGAAGGTCCCTAAGGAGCTCAGAAAACATTACCATACTTTCTCTTTATGATTTCTAATAAAGATTATGACATCAAAAAGGTCTTTGTCAAGACAGTGATCACAAAAGCAAATGTCTTTGGCAGACCTACAGGGGGATTTGATTTATAATTCACAGAGGAGAACTGTGGCAAAAAGCAGCCTGTGTTGCCCTAAAGGGCCAACTAAAAGATGTATGCCTGATATGAGGGGGTGCACCCTCAGCTACTGAGGGCCTGAGCCCCTTTAAAGGGAGGGGGCAGTTGCTACCTAGCTCCTACCTAAGGGTAGCGCAGACCTGCTACTGACAGATTTTTTTAATCCCTAAATCCATTACTATGTGAAATTTCCGGTTCACATAAAACGGCTCCTACATCAATTAATTAAAAAAACAAAGCAAAACAAAACACAACACAGAGACCACAAAAAGCATGTTTTCAGGCTAGACATGGCCTGCATTTAGCAAGGATTGTCCGACAGCAACTTCTGGGGGAGGAACATTCCATGATTGCACTCTCACTCCTTGTATAGTAAAATATTTTCGTTTTAAAATAATTCTTTGAATAATTCCACACAGAGCAAGGAGTTCAATGTACAAATAAATCTCTTCCTGCATATTTCTATATCTGGGACACCAAGGGCTCAAAATAGCCTAAAAAACCTAGGAAGGATTTTGTTGTTATTTATTCCTCAGGATTCAGAGATTGCTGGTGGGCATGTCCAGTCGCGGGGTATAGGCAGGACACAGAGCTGACGCCTGCTGATAAAGCTGTTTTCTAGATATGTCCTTACAAAATGTGATGTTCCCTGATACTTTCCCCGGTATCATAGGGGGGTTAAATTATTAATGAATAGTCCAGGAAATTGTTGCCCTCACATCTTAAAAGAGAAGGCAGAAAGGGATTAGGAGAAATTATTTTTTTTAAAGAGTCTCTCTGTTGGCCCCAGATGAGCCTCACAAAAGCAAGTGTCCAGGGGAAGTCCTGACGGGCAAAAGAAGTGCTGGTTGTTTGCATAACGGCGGCTGAAAAGTGTGTTATTGACTTGTTCCTCTCCACTTCTGAGCTTAGAGCAGAGAAAAAATTGTATTTCAGCACCAAGAGGCACAGTAGAAGTTAAGTCCATGTTTGATTGACCGTTTCCCCCACACACACCCTAAAGCTAGCATTTACAGGAAACCCCACCAGGGTTCTGGAAGATGCGGCAATCCAGATACGTGGGCGGGGCTTCCCCACAGAAGCGGGCGTGGGGGGCGCGTGGAGGGTGGGTAGCATGAGGGAGTGGGGGGCGTGTGGGGGTGGGAATGCACCAGGACATCCCTTTTGGTAGGTAACAGGCACATTACGATGGAACAGCCTCAGGTAGTATGGGACTGTGACAGTGAGAAGAGAGAAACCTTGGACCAGAGGAGCTGGAGGGCATCTTCAAGGAACTGTTGAGACCCCCTAACAACACAACCGGGCATTTACGAGAAGCCGAATTACCCAGATGTCTTCTCAGGACATCTATGTGTTCTGCGCCCAACAATCGCTCAGTCCATAACCATCCAAGTAGTACTGGGCAAGGATGGCCTCTGGGGTCCAACTGATTCTCTTTACACACTGGCAACTGCGGTGATAATGCAAAACAATGAGTGAATTCTGTGTTCTTCTGCCTATTTTTCCATGTTTCCGACACTGAATGGAAAACAAATGCCATAAAGAGAACATGGCCCGATGATGGTCCCTTTCTTTACCCACTCCAAGCAGTCCAGGGTCTCTTTCTCGAAATATTAGGTTTAGAAACAGCAACAAGGATCCACAGAAAGAGACAAATATACTCATTCAACCAAAATGATGTTTCACGGGTCTGCTATAAAAATTAAAGGATTCTCTCATTACTGGGGAAAAAAACACATATTTTTGAAGTTACAAAATTTAGAACCTAAGACAGCAATAATGAAAGGATTCTTTTGGTAAAAGATACTGAGGTCTTGGAGAGGCAGGCACTGAAAATAGCACTGTTGTAAAACAGCACATTGAATAGAATTTCTATTTGAAAAACTAACCCTCAGTTCCTCCTCTTTTCTCTCTTTTTCTCGTGACTCCTTATCTTTACTACTACAATGACCCAGTAATAAAAATATTTTGCTTCGGAAATCTCATTAGAATGTCCAGTATATTTTAATCACAATATTAAATGCACCTTAGTTTGAGAAAGGCTTTTTGGAAAAGATAAGTCAAATTCAAGCAAGTGGAAGCCAATCTTTTTGCAGCCCTGTTCCCTAGGATTATGATGTTCCCAAGATAATTTCATAATCTCACTTGGGTCAACACTGCAGTTGACTTGAATGGCAGGACGCCAAGAGAAGTTGCTACGCCAGGGTTTGGCCCTTAACGACGCCCGGTTGTGCTTTCCTTTGAGAGAGTGCGCCACTGTGGGGACGGAATTCCCAGAGTGGGACTCAAGGGGGTGGTCGAGGTTAGGGAAGAGCGGGTTGGCATTTGGGCAGAAGACGGAACGCAAGCTTTGATGGGGACGGCGGTAGCGTTTCAGTACTCTCAGTGCACGCTGCTCAAATTCCCGCTGTCATTTCAATTAGAGCCAATGGTCTTCTGTCCTACCAGTTCCCTCAGATGGGAAGTGTTGGGAAGTGTTCTGTGACCTGCCAGGAACGTATTAGGTTTCCTTAATAAAGACAAATACATCACAGCGGTGGGTTGAGTGTTCCAGTGAACAGTTAATTCTCGCTTCATTAAGCCAAACCAAATAATGCTCATCTAAATGAAGAAACGCATCCTGCTTCCCAGTAAATATTTGGTAGCAGAGCAGCCATGAAAGCTCATGCCATGTAACCCTTACTTCTCTTTGGGGGCTCCTGGAACACTTCCACTTGTGCCCCATTGAGAATGAGAAATATTCAAAGCAAAATGACACTTGTCCAAATAAATGGAGAAACTAAGCTTCGTGGAGTCTCCTCCTAGAGTTAGTGGGGTTTGTTTCTTGTTTTTTAAAAAGTGTGTGTTCACGCTTGTTGTTCAGTCGTGAAACTGTTGTGATCCTCCCTGGGCCTCTGGGTTGTCAGTATGAATTAGAAAGTCCTCCTGGATAATCTCGGCAAATCATCTGGTGGAGAGGGCCGGGGCTTTTCAGGCTAAGTGCACATGATATATAAATCATCATTACTTCGGGATTGATTAGAAGAGGGCAGGTATTTCGCAATCTTGGCATGTGTGTGTGCCTGTGGCAACTGATTAGCTATTTCAAATTAATAGCTTAAAATCCAAACGAGCCTGGGGTTAGAATAAAGAGAAATGGGGTTTTTTTTGTAAGGAAAGCTTCAACCTCTTCCAAAAAGCCCTTTCCCTCCCCCCTCATCCTTTCCCTCTTCCTCTTATTATCCAGCCTAGAATCATATCTGTCCGCGAGAGGACATACGGGGATGTGACTTATCATGTGAGTTTCCAGAGCTCACTGCGGGGGACGGTGGAGGGGACTATGGGAAAGGAAGATGTCAATGAAATGTATTTTTCTGTGGGAGCTCAGAAGGTTCTCAGGGGGTGTAGCCCTGCTGTAAGAATGACGGGATCCTTCCTTCTGTCTGCACAAGCTGTCCTGCCCACGTCAAGCAGCTTCCGGAGAGCAGCCCGTCTACACCCGCATGCCCACCACCGGACTCAGTTGTGAAAAAAAAGAAAAATTCAGTGAAAAAGAAAAAGCCCCATAGAGAAGAGACGGTAAAACAAACACACACTCTGTTTCCAGGGCAGGAGGGAGGCTGGGGAGGGGGAGAGCGACACATGTGGTCCGGAGGTAGAAGAAGGATCTGGGTTTCAAGAAAGAATTTTATGAGACCTTTTTTGCCATTTTGTCTTCTTGGCATTTGGGGCCTAGATTTTATTTTGGGAAGTGTTCAAAATTACACTTGTACTACTATATTAGTTTGTCTTTTAAAGTTAAAAAGAGAGAAAGGAAGAAAACTGGCTTTGAAAGACCCTTTTGCAGGCAGTAGAAAATATACTTTGAGGACCTGGTTGCTCTCCCAGAAACTGAGAAGCCTAAAGTCTGTCTAACCTTGTGATTTTTTTGATAGTTAACTAAGATGAGCAAAACTTTATTTCTTTAAGTATTGACTTTATTTCCCTAGCGATTCCCCCTCGTTTCCATATTTCATTTGATAAAGAGAAGCTGTCTCCTATGGAATTCTAATCTAGTTCTTCAAAAAAAGATGAAATTGCCATTTTAGAAGCAAAACTAATTTTTTTCACCAAATTACCCACTAGGAATGAGTCGTAAAATTTTATGTTCTTCAGATCGTGACCACCGTTACAATACCGAGTTGGTGGGGGGGCAACTGGGACACCAAGCACGTGTGTTTTCAGATCCAGCTCTGCTGCAGACTCTGTGCGTGAGACTGCGTAAGTCACTAAGTGTCTGTGAACACCCGGCTCTTCCCCTCGAAGAGATAAGGCTAATAAACACACACTTGGCATCGTTTTGTTGAAATTTCATCAGATAACCAAGCACGAACACCCATCGTGGTGGATACCATGCAGTCGTTCTGTTCAGTCTCTCCCTCCCAATTCGAAAATGCTTCCTAGAAGGTTTGACTTAATGGGTACCCTTAGAACACCCAGCAGTCCAGCGAGCTCTGGGGTAGGCGTTAATGAGAAATGATGAAGAAGTAGAAAACCCAAATTATGTCTCAGAAGAACATTCGCTCTGCTTGAGGAAACAAGATGTGTGAAAGAAACACAACCGGGAAGCCATCAGGGCGCATACGGACAAGTATTCGAACTTGTAAACAGCAGGTGCCAAGATTGATTCTGGGAAAGAGATGGGTTTTATTTAGGCTTTGGTGGCACAGAGAATTTTAATTGGCACAGGAAAAACAAACTACTTTAAAAACAAAACAAAACAAAAAACCCAGGGAACTTTTTTTTTTTTTAAGTGGGAAGAATACAATTTAAGAAATAATAAAAATTTACAAGATTTAAGAGGGTAGGAATGAGCAAAGCAGACGTCTTCAGGAAACTGACCAACCCGGCATGGAGAGCTTCACCGGGGGAAATAGCTCAAAAAGAGGAAATTGGGATCAAATGGTGACGAGGCTTGCGTCTCATCCTAACCAGCTGAGTCTGAGCCCTGAGGTCTTCAGGATCACGACAGCGGACTCCGGCGTGGCTGCTGCTATCCAGGTGGACAAAGCACCGGCTTTATGCCCAGAAACTGCTGGAGCGGCGCCGTGCGTGCGGGGCCACCAGGTTGTCTGCGTGTCCCAGATGCTTCCTCCGAGGCCTGCTCCAGGCCGCAGACTGCCTCCCCCCCACAATAGGGTGGTTTGATCCATACGAACTAACCTCAGGAGCTGGTCCAGGGAGAGACAGTTTGAAGCGTGTAGAAAGAGACTGAGAATTATTAAGAAGAACGGGGTTTATAGAAATAGTTTAGCCTAACGAGTTCCCCTCTAAGAGAAAGAGCATTCTGGAAAATTAAGTCAGTATCAGAAAGTTTACGGGTTGTTCCTGCATCAATTAATCAAGCATGGACTCAGCCACCATGGAGTGACAGACACGTGGGTGAGAGAAGCAGCACGAGGACCCTGAGACCTCAGGACACCTGGGGGGGCTCAGTCCTGAAGCGTCTGCCTTCGGCTCAGGTCATGATCCCAGGGACCTGGGATGGAGCCCCCTGTCGGGCTCCCTGCTCAGCGGAAAGCCTGCTTCTCTCTCTCCCTCTTCCCCTGCTGTGTTCCCTCTCTCACTGCCTTTCTCTGTCAAATAAATAAATAAAATCTTTAAGGAAAAAAAAAAAGAAGGATACTGAGACCCACAGGTGGGGTCTGACGTTGGAGGGGGAAGCAGGGCATCCGGACACAGGTGGGCTGCAAGGCAGGGTCCAAGAGCTGATGCCCGCTTCTCTGTGGTCACAAGCCATGGAAATGTTCTGGGAAGTTTAGAAACCAGTCGTTGAACTTCGGTGTATACCATCATTTATGTCGGTACAGCATCAATAAATAGTATTTCACCTCCCACGGAGTACGTGTGTTCGTACCAACGAAGCCACTGCACTGAAATGGAGGTAGTTGTGGATACGAACAGGATACGAGAACCGGACAAAACGAGCTCTCAGAAGCTGACTTTCAGGTATAAAAATGGACCGAACCGCTGGCTGAAGACGCACTGTTTTCCACGGGAGTTGTTTGCGAAACAAAGAAATTGCCTACATATCATGTGTCCATATCGAGGAATAAGTTAAGTTCAAAGTACGTTTTAAGAAAGAACAGAACTGGGAGGGAAGGGTGCTGGGTGGCGCATCGGTTAAGTGTCCAACTCTTGGTTTCCGCTCAGGTCATGGTCTCAGGGTCATGAGATCGAGCCCCGGGTCAGGCTCCTCACTCAGTGGTCTGCTTCAGCGTCTCTCTCCCTCTCCCTCTGCCCCTCCTGCTTGTACTCTCTCTCTCTCTCTCTCATAAATAAATACATCTTAAAAAAATAAAAGACAGAAAGAGGCATGCCTGGCTGGCTCGGTCAGTAGAGCATGTGACTCTGGGTCTCAGGGTTGTGAGGTCGAGCCCCATGTTGGGTGTAGAGATTACTTTTAAAAAAATTACAGAATCTAAGAGAAGAAGGAGGGGGAGGAGGAGGAGGGGGAGGAGGAGGAGGAGGCGAATGGAATAAAATCAATGGAAGGGGAAAACCACTGTCATAAAATTGGGTAGGCCTCTACCAGAGAGGCTCTAAAATGTATAGGTCCCAAATTAAGCCTCATTACAGATTTTTAATTTAATGTTTTGACAGCTGATATATTTACATGTTTCAAAATCAAAACAATAAAAAGTAATACGGAGAGAAGCTACATTCCCACTCCTATCCCCGTCCAGCCCAGACCCTCTGCGGGGTCCTGTCTTTATTAACTACTGTTGTGTTCATCCAATCGTCCTTCATGCATAGCACAAACATGTTAGTAGTATGAAGTTTAATTAGAAAAAAAAAAAAGAGGAAGGAAATAAACCAACCTTCCCTGGGCAGCCACTACCTGCCAGACGCCATCAGGCGTTCTTCCAGAGTTAGGTCACTGGTTCCTTAAAACAGCTCTGTAAAGTGGGTCTTTCCATCTGCCACCGGACCAGACCTCACGCCAGATGGGCGGAAACCCCAGCCCTTTGCATTGTACTTTAGAAGTGCCTTCCTTTTTTTTTTTTTTTTTTTTAATATTCTATTTATTTGAGAGAATGAGCGAGAGAGAGCAGGAGCGTGCACACGCCGAGGCCGAGGCAGAAGGAGAAGCAGATTCCGGCTAAGCAGGGAGCCCGACACGGGGCTCCAGCCCATGGGGATCGGGACCTGAGCGGAGGCAGACGCTCGACCCCTGGCCCCCCCGCCCCAGGCATCCCTACGAGTACTTTCTCTCCCCTCTTGGACCTCTAGAGTTTCATGTGGATTGGACACACCTTTTGGGTTTTATACTTCAACTCATTGCTCCACCTAAATAACACCCTTAAACACATCTTTTAAAACACACCTTTGCTGACCCTTTCGGGGTGGTTTTCAGGGTTACACTGAGTTGTCACAGCGTGCGGCACACGGTGAGGTCTATAAATGGCAGCTCCATAGTGTCCCTAGGAGAACTTCCTGTGTCGGCCTAAGTTCACTCAAAGTGTATTGATTTCTGACTCATGGAGATGGTCCCATTTTTGGATTCAGTCTCTTTTGATGTCAAATGTACTCCTGAGTGAGTAATAACCTTTGTCTACTCCTTACAAAAATAAAAATAAATCTAGATACTGCATCACTAGACCCTTTCCTTAGACAGCCAAGTTTAAAGCCTGGGAACCAGAATGACCACATTCACTGTGCATCAAGGGTCAGCAAATTTCTGTAAAGGACCAGATAATTAATATTTTTGACTTTTGGGGTCTTTGTCACAACTATTCGACTCCGCATCGTAGCACAAAAGCGGCCACAAAAGCAAGCGTAGCAACGCTCCAATCAAACTTTATTACGGACACTGACATTTGAGTTTATATTTCACATCAATAGATACTAATGTTTAATTTCAATTTACATGCGTTTCAATGTATTTCTCTTCTTTTCCTTTTTTTCAGCCATCAAAAAATGTAAAAACCCTTAGCCCGTGGGTCATACCAAAGTTGGCATAGTTTACCAACTTCTACCCTAAATTATAATGTTTTGATAAAACACCTCTTGAATCTGGCCAATTCTCTCTCCATGTCTCTCCCTCTTCATCTTTTTCTCCCACGGCCCCACTTTCATAAATAAGCAGACGGGAAAACAAAAGGACCTTCTGCAAGAAATACTCCTACTTACCCACAGAGCCACAGTTTTATTTCTCATAAGCAGCTTGGGGTTTTGTAAATACAATTTAGGATTTGTATACAAGTGTAGGTACAGGTTCGAGTTGATATCAACTAAGCATCAGGACCTCGATGCTGGAAAACACAGCGGCAGACAGCACGTCTCGCTGCTGGGAAAGGAAGCAACATGGGCACCAGACGCTGTGTCAACGCTTCATTTGAACCAAACTTCGGAGACGATTACTGGTGTTCTTGCATCTTCTACTCGTGCACCTTAAAGGCAGAAGCTATTTGGCCAGGAGATGCAGGGACCCCAGAAAGGCCCCCATCTAGTCTCCCTGGGTCTTTGGCCCGGCCGAGAGACTAAAGTCAGACTTGGCGGGGACAGCGCTCTGGAAGGTGGCACTGGGGCCTCTGCTGCTCCTTGGGGCTTCTACACCTTCTGCTCCATCTCCTGCCTCCATCCCCCTTCATCTCTGCCCTCTCCCTCACCACGATCTCCTCACGAGTCCAGGCCTCCAGAAAGAGGCGGGTTGTCTGTGGAAAACTTCTTTGCTCAACTCACCCCTCTCCGAAGGCAAAAGGAGCACAAAACCCTTGCCGACTGTTTAGAAGCGGTTAGGGAAAAATACTTTAATAGTCCTACAAATGATCCTTGACTCCTAAAGCATTTCGTTATCTTCTGGGGGAGCTAAGTCCACTCGGGAAAATTCCATCCGCTCCTGTGGATTTTTCAGATTTAGGAATTCTTAGAAAGAAGATCTGGAATGCTGACGTGACCAGTGAAACTTCCAGAATTGTTTTTCAAATTGTTGTTAGCGTAGAACCCAGCCCTTCACTGTGCTCAACAGGAATCTAGATGTTGACATTTTAAAGAAATATTGGAACTGGGGCTAAAAATCACAATGGTCAGGAGACGAGTGAGGGGCTGATAATGGACAAAAGCGCAGGGGACCGAAGACACGAGCTGTTTTAAGCTGCAGGAAAGCAGGAGCTTGTCTGTCTTATCACCGTCCCTCACCATCAGCCCTTGGAGGAGCATCTCGCTCACGAGTATTTGTCGAGCGAATGAATGAGTAAATGGATTTATAGAGGGAGGAGGGGAAGAAGACCAGAAAGACAAAGTCTGGGGCACCCGGGTGGCTCAGTCAGTTAAGCGTCTGCCTTCAGCTCAGGTCATGATCCTGGGGTCCTGGGGTCGAGCTCTGCGTTGGGCTCCCTACTTGGTGGGGAGCCTCCCTCTGCCTCTCCTCTTGGCCCCCAGCTTGCCCTCTCTCGCAAATTAAAAAAAAAAAAAAAGAAATCCTAAAAATTAAAAAAAAAAAAAAAAGGTATAGTTAAGGGAAGAAAGAAGGAGTGTCGAAGAAAGAAGGAAAGTACTAAGCAGAGGCCCAGGGCACGTCTTCTGCCGAGAGCGCCCCGCAGGGCGGCGGCCGTTTGACAGAAGAGACCAGTGACTACCAGAGACAAGCACTGCAGCAGGGAGCACGTGAGGAAGACAAACCTCGACCTCTGTCTCCTCCGGTCCTCCACGTTGCTGCCAGTGCCTCCCACGGGCCAAACCCCACCGGAAGCCAGAGGCTGTGAAAACGGGGCAGAGAAGGTTGTAGAACAGACCCCGGAATGGGGGCAAACCCATCATCCGTGGGGTGAACCGAAGCTGCAAAGCTGGTGTTGCAAACCGACGCACAAATGACACGCAGCGCTGAGTCCGTTTCAGAAGTGCAGCAGGACGCCTGACGCACGCGTGTGCCACACGGTGACTGCCGCACTGAGCCTAGCGCGTACCGCCCCCGTGCGCGAGCTACAGCTCCTTCTCTTCGGGGAGGACTTGTAAAATTCACTCTCTTAGCAACTGTTGTGAGCTGGTTTTAAAAAATGTCGTGCCTTTGCTTCCCTGTGCCTTTGTTCATTCTCTGCTCTCCAAAGATAGACCGTGGCCCACGCATCTCTTATCAATTGGATTGATTATTGATTGGTTATTAGCTGCCCACGCATCTCTTATCGATTGGATTGATTATTGATTGGTTATTAGCTGCCATCGGAGATTTTGAACAAGGAAGTGGCAAAAGGCTTTGGGAAGCCTTATCTCTGTTCACATTCCAGCCCCCGCCACTCCTTAACTGTAAACGTGGGCGAGTCACTTAAACCTCTGTGTTGCTTAAAATATCAATTTCCTTATCTGCACAAGGAAAGAAATCATGTAGCCATCTCATGAGGTGGTCACGAGGACCCAATGAAACCATCTAAGTAAAATGCTCGGTTCTGAGATGATTGCTGTTTAATAGCTTATCTTGGACAGATTTAAGCAAATTTGTCTTATACTGAAAAATTTGCTCTCAAATCAACGCTAGGGCGAGGTTGCAATGAATCTGGCAATCGTAAGTGAAAGATGCGAGTCTTTTTCATGACTTCATGACCATGCGATTTTATTCTGCTTTTGTCTACCCGAGCCAAGAAGTTTCCTTCCTCAAGCATTGACTTTTTTGCCTTCAGATAAGACTAGAACGTTCCAGGGCCTTGCGGTAACACCAGGGAAGCCCACCTACACGTGATCTCCACGTACAGCTGCGGCTGGGCCACCAGCGCATTTCTGAAAGTTGCTTCCTTGGCATTTCAGCATCTTGCTCGAAAGACCAACTGAAGCGGAAAGAAAACTGAGCTCCGACAGGACGGCTTCGTTTTCAAACTCATTCGCCCGCAAACTAGAAACCTGCTTAGATCAGTTGGGCTTTCAAAGGTGAGAGTCAGCTTCTGAAGTGAAAGTCAGTAGCTACAGTTTAAAAGTCTGCAGCAAATTTTCTTCCCCTTCCCCCACCACTTCCTTACTTTTCTAACGAGAGTTTCATGTGCCTTCTTGATCGACGTGGATTTATGGCTTGCCGTGTGCTCCTGTTTATGGCATCATTAAAATTTAAGCAGACATGTACTTTATGGAAAGACTGGCCATAATTACAATTTTTAAATCCCTTCCCCACCTCCAATTTCTAACACTATAAAAGAAGCATTACTCTTACTGAGTTCTTGACAAATATTTCTGGAAATTTCCAAAATCATAAATGCATTTGTAACTTCTATGCCTGATGCACCAATTCCACTTGCTTAGGTTAAATATCAAGAGGATGAAAAAGTATTTAAATATCAATTTGACACCTGAGACTACTAGTTATGTCAACATGTAGGTGGGCCTTCATGATGATTCCTTTTTTTTTTTTTTTTTAAAGATTTTACTTATTTATTTGACAGAGATCACAAGTAGGCAGAGAGGCAGGTAGAGAGAGAGGGGGAAGCAGGCTCCCCGCTGAACAGAAAGCCCGATGATGCGGGACTCGATCCCAGGACCCTGAGATCATGACCTGAGCCGAAGGCAGCGGCTTAACCCACTGAACCACCCAGGCGCCCCCAAGCCTCCCTGGGTTTTTAAAACTAATATTATTTGACAAAGGTGTGACTTGCTTAAGACCTATTCAGAGTCTCTTGTGATGACACAAAAATGATCACGTTCAACTAATACATAGTGTAATTTCTGGTATTTGTCTCTCACTGCTAAGTTAGTTGTCCGGAGGAAACGGTCTCCTCGGAAGCTTCCGTCTGTCGGTGTTTCAGTCCTCGCTCCTGCTCTCCTGCTGAGGAGAGGCCAAACGTGAAAAATAGTTCACACACGTACCGGCGCTACACCTGCATCTGGTCCGGGAAAAGACACGTCCTGTCATTACCCCTGGGCGCGGGCTCCTAAGGCTCCCAGAAAGTAGGGGAGAATGACTCACCTCTGGGAGCACCTGCAGGGCTACAAAGGGCTGCACCCCAGCATCCTTAATGCCCTTCATTAACCCATTATGGGTCATTACTTTATTAAATGAAACTATTAAAATACCCAGGGGATGAGGGGAGCGGCGCGGATTGGCCGTGATCGGAACAAACGCAGTAAATAAAGGAGCAGCGCAGGGCACTCACTGCAGGAGGGGGGGAGTGATTAGATCACGCCGGCTGGCACCTAGACAATGTCTAGCGTAGTACAAAGTGCTTCTGCATGCAGGAGGAGAGTAAACCGGAGAGGACGGTGAATTAGTACAGGTGGGGAGTCTTGACGAACACACGGAGTCTCTAGACCTTGAAATTGCCCTATTGTGACTCTAAGTGACACTGAGGTAACTACTGGGGCCGCAGAGAAGTCTAGACACATACTCCTTACTTCACTCTAAGTGGAAAATATGTGCATCAGGATCTGCCGTGAAGTTTTGTGAACTTTGATACCATTACTCCTTCGTATGGAGTTTTTTATATTGTTCTAGATTTTTAACACATAAAAGTGGGTTTCCGAGAGTTTTCATTCATCTGTTGACCAAGCCCCCTGCCCCCACCCCCGTGCGACGGACGTGGTAAATTCAGTATCACAGCAGAATTGTAGCACAAGGACAAAAATGACCAATGTCCCTTGGAGGCCTGAGGTTGACCAGGAAGAAATTCGTATTTCTGAGCCCTTTTTCTGACCCACGCTCTGGGTCGAGAAGCACCGTTTCTACTGCCAAGACCCTTAACTCAGCAGCAGCTTGTCCTCTCAAAGCACAGCCCAGATCAAGGCCCAAAGAGCACAGAGTGCAAGTCTCTGCGTCCCTCTCCCGCCCAGGTACAATACTGCTCTGGATGAAACTTCAGAAAAAGGAGAGTGTGAAGTCTGAGAGCCGGGCCTGCTCACCATCCCAGGGGGCCATTATGTACCATTTTACTGCAATTTGTCTTTGCTTTGTTTTTTGCAATGATGCATTTAGCTATAGCAAGTAGAGAAAAACCCTATTCAAGAGAGTGGGGTCATTATCCGCGCACAAAAGGCCATTTAGAGAAAGAACAGCCCCGTCAGTTCAAGCTGCGCTGCCAGAGTCCAGACCCATTAGCAAAAAGGTTAGCTGTTTAAGTGGGAATGTGAAACACAATGTAATAATCAGGGCTAACTCTGGGCACCCTCCCCCTGCCAAGAAAGCTGCCTGGGATCATAAACTCATTCCCTGAAAGTCCTAAGCTCAGGGAAAAGCAAATCATCAAGTCGTAATGACAGTTCGGTTGTCAACCTTTGCCCTAGAGGCTAGGTTTTCATCCTTTCTCTCTTTCTCTCTCTCTTTTAGGTATGTTTCCTATAGATGTCACTTGTATGAGGTTGGGCTGCTCTTTTTCCTGCTTACCACTAGCGACACGTTTCAGACGACTGCTGTATGTGTGTGTGTGTGTGTGCGTGTGTGTGTGTGTAAACCACGAAAACAAACACATTCCAACAGTAACAGCAGCTCCCTTCAGCGATGAAATATGTGGGAGAACTGGGAGTTAATTTTTCTTTGTTTCCCCCTCTGTACTCCCTGATTCTTCATTTATTAACAGGTAATGTAAAGGGGAGGGAGAAAAGAGACACGTAAAACATTTCTGATAAAATCGGCTACCGTGCTTCCGTCAGACGAGGAAAAGACCAGTCAGAGTCTCCACATGATTAATCACGAGGGGAAAGGAGGTAAGTGCCTCAGAGAAGAGGCTGCATGGTGACGGGACGGGAACCGACACGAATGTCAACCAGACGTCACGTCTCCATTTCCTCAGCCATTTGGCGGCATCTGGATGAAAGTTGTTTCAGACTAACAGGTATTTGTAGTTGTTAGTGACACAGGAAATGCCCATCATTTAGCACCCTCGGAGGCACACTGATGCGGTTAATGAAACAATAGTAGCACGTACTAGTCACTAAATAGCTACTTCTTGTTGGACTGATGGGCTGAAGGGCCGGTTACGGGAGGGTAACCGCGTGCACTGGGCACGGATAACCGACCTTCGGTAAATAAGACGGGGCCTCAGATGCCACGGAAAATGCAATGTCTGATGATGCAGAAGGCGCTCTGGGAGCCTGCGGAGCCTCGACTCATTATTCTGAACAGCAGTGATGACTATAACTCAGACTTGCAGAAATACAAATTCGTAAGACGTTCCTATTGCTGGATTATATGACAAATTTGTTTCGCAGGCAGTATTTCTAAAGTGACTTGAAGGTAAAACGGAGATAGGGACCAACTGCTTAGCACGTAGCAATTAGGCATTTTATTTATGCCTTCATGGACATCCATTAACACTTGTTTTCATTTTTATGGCTCTCATAACAAAATATTCACTTTAATCCAGAAGGCATGATTCCTGTGTCCACATTGCTTAATTAATAACTTAAGAAGCATTTACGGTAATGGCATTTCCTTTTAATCCCATGAGATTCCTTTTAAAATTTTTTCACCAAAAAAAGTTTGGTGTAGGTAAAGTCGTGCTTTTTTCATCCTTAGTTTTTAATTAAAAATTTGTGAGTGTCCCTGACACACATTGTCATGGTAGTTTCAGGAGTACAGCACTTGACTCCACTCCTCTCTGCTACGCTGTGCTCACCACGAGGGCGGTCAGCATTTGTCACCACGTAATGTCACTTCAGTACCACTGGTGACATCCCCTGTGCTGCCTTAGTATTCCTCTGCCTCACTCGTCCGCTAGCTGGGAGCCGGTACTGCCCGCTCCCCTCACCCGCTTTTGTCTAGGGAGAGTTTTATATAGGCAGAGCAAAGGGAAAGAGACAATCTTGAAATCTATAATTGCATTTTGGATTGTGGGGAAAAGAACAGATGTGAACAAAGGTACAGGCCAGTAAAAGGTTGAGAGAAGGACATGAATTAAGTTCATCAACAAACATTTTTGAAGACCTACTATGTTCCAGGTGCTGTCGGAGGCCCTTGAGATACAAAATGTTAATAGAGGAGACAAGAAATGATAAGTGCCATAAAAACATCCGTGGTGCTAGATGATGCTAAAAGTTATCAAAGAATAGAGCAGAGCATGGGAGATTCAGAGAGGGGGTTGCTTCTGAGATTTAAATAATGTGAGAGGGTAGGCTCCTTGAGGAAAATTTTGTACAAGCCTTGACGGAGGTGAAGAAATTAGTTGCCTGGATATGGGTGGGTGGAGAGGAGCGGGTGTCCCAGGCTACAAATAAGAAGAAATAGGAAAACGGAAAGGGGAGCTATTCCATGAGGAGAGGGGAAAGAGCATGGTAAGAAGAGAACTACAGTCATCTGAGGAGAACAGGCTGTCGGGGATTCTTTTTTTTTTTTTTTAAGATTTTTATTTATTTATTTGACACAGACAGAGATCACAAGTAGGCAGAGAGGCAGGCAGAGAGAGAGAGAGAGGAGGAGGAGGAAGCAGGCTCCCCGCTGAGCAGAGAGCCCGATGTGGGGCTCGACCCCAGGACCCCGAGATCATGACCTGAGCCGAAGGCAGCGGCTTAACCCACTGAGCCACCCAGGCGCCCCGGTCGGGGGATTCTTAACATAACTTTGAAATGCTTGGCCTTGGAGATGACTGGAAGAGATAATAAAAATAATCATTGTCCCTGATTAGCATATGGAACGCGGATCTACAAAATAAATACGTAAACGGAATCCACTGACACTCACCTACAGACGCGTTTTCTGGGCAGTAGCCACCAAACTGAACAGTCATTGTCAGATCATTCATGCTCTGGGAACCACACGCGCCTGACTCCGTGTTAGGAACCAGGGTCACAGTGATGACCAAAGCCAACGCAGTTCTTGTATTCATGGCAAAGACATAGTTTATTTAAGTGATGTTCTTGTTCTCTCCTTATCAGTCTGTGGAAAATCCCACAGAGATAGGAAAGTAAATGTGGTGAGTTACTTGACCCACTTTGGGAGTCAGGAGAAGCTTCGACCAGGAAGCAGGGTTTGAGCTGAGACCTGGGGCTGCATGAAGGTTAACTAAGGAAAGAGACTCTAGACAGCGGTGGAAGGAAGAAGGCCTATCCGATGCCCTCAAAGACCAGGGGCTTGAGAGGGAGAGTGATTCAGTGAGGGTCTAGCGGAAGGCAGGGCACACTCAGACGGGGCCGCTGAGGACAGAGGAGCAAAGGGACTCTTTACAGTGGCGTCTGACAGGTTAAGGGGAATCCAGGAGGCACGGGCAGCCCCCGCGATGAAAGCAAAGTCGAGAAAAATGAGAAGCTGCCACGAGGCCCGGGCACCAGGATGGACGGCGGGAGTGTTCACTGAGGACAGGAGCTGCGGGAAGGGCTGAGTCCCTGCCGTCCTGGCTGCGAGGAGAAGCTGCCAGTCTGAGGCTATGCGGCAGGGAGAGGCCCAGGGCAGTAAACGCCGAGCCGTGCTGCAGTTTCCCACTGCTTTCCCGTCTCCCATCTTTCTTGAGTCAAGTGAGCTGTGAATCAGACAGCGAGGGAGCCCCTTGATGCAGAACATGAGAGTCAGCTCCTGGGCACAGAATGGGTGGAGAAGGATAGAGCAGAGGGGGAGGGGAGAGCCGAAAATGGCCCGGACAGCATGGGCCAGATCATACGGGATCTTACGGGCTAAGTCTTCATTTTTCTGAAAGTGGTAGGCAGCAAAGGAAAGAGGTGATCTGCTGTGCATTTATAAAGGGAGCTCATTCATGTGCTGTGCGGAGACTGGAGCCGCTCGCGGAGGACGGAAGCTCGCGTGGAGGGGTCTGCTGGACTCGGGGAGGGACAGGCCAGTTTCTACCGTCGGGTGGTTGTAGACGGTGTAGAGGCGCAGGAAGACCCAAGAGGTACTGAGCTGGATTTGACTTGATTTGACTTGCGTGGGAGGTATGACAGGTGCTAGGGAGGAATTCCAGATGTGGGGTTGCAGAAGTGGGTGGGGGATGGTGCCTTTCTTTAACGGAGGACCAGGTTTGGGGAAGATCGCGAGCTTGGTTCTGGGCCTACTGAGTCTGTGAGACGAGCACCGCAAGCGTCAGGTCAGCGCCTCCACTCTGGCACAGTTCCGCAGCCGACTCTTACTGTGCTCCCACAAGACATTCTGCAAGGCCTTTTGTATAAAATGTTTTCTTCGATCCTCAAACTGTGAACGCGGTCATCATTTTTCCCATCTTACTGATGAGAAGACTGAGGCTCTGGGTTCAATATTCCGCTTTCATTCAGCACTTGGAATCCAGGCCCTTTAAACCCCAGCTGGGGCTTTCTCATCTCTACTGCTTTACTGCCGGTCACTGAGGCATCGGAGAAGGCCATACAACAGGCTGAGCAGAAGCGAAAACCTGTTGGGAGATCCTGTTTCATTTGGGGAAAATGTGGGTTTTGTCTCATTAGATTCTAGAGGAGGCTTCCATGAGTTTCCATTCATCAATCAGTCAGCACTCCCTGGGCAATCATTATATGCTTAGGACTTGGCTGGCCATTACAGAAAGATTACAAATACTATAAAGTACGATCCTAGATTTCCAGGGCTTAAAGTTTAGTCAAGGAGGCAAATACACTCCGGAAATAATCTGACATACAGTAATATCAGATGCTGATAACAACATGCCCGATTGCGTGGGGCCGACAGCTGGAGAAAAGGACCCCGTATACCATGCTAAGGTCTTATTCAGGGGAGACTTGCACTGTGTACACAAAAAGAAATTGAAGGACAGATACTGCGTGGCGATGGTCTCAGATACTTCGGCAGCCGAGTGTTGGCCTGCAGGCTGGATAACTCCTCGGGAAACTTCATAAGACACACAATTTATCATAGTTAGCTAAGTGAAGTGTGGATCAAATGGACTGAGAGTTGAAGTTTCTGGAAACCTGTTTTATTTAACATTGGTTGTTGCAATTCCTGCAAGAAGAATGCTTTTGTTTGTTTTGTTGGGTTTTTTTCAGAGACAGGGGACAGCAATCTGTTCATATCTTTGTTGAAGGAAAGCTGAAATTGCAAATGTGTTTAAATCTGATACGATCTAAATCCTTATCCCAATAATGAAAAATGTCATCAGCAAATCTGATTCTAAGATCGTTGAGGCTCTGTAAAGATTATTCTTTACGGGAAAATCACCTCAAATTTCTTTCCAGAAGGAAAGATAAGACCCCTCTTAAATAATGGCATCTGGAAAATTGAAAGTTTCTTAGTAGGAAGCATTTTAATAACTGGCATTTGTATAGAACCTTATGATTTGTAGACCACTTTATATACTTTATCTTATATGATAACTAAACAAAGCTAAACTTTTGTCAGAAAGTTATGTTGGACAAATTGTTCTCTGGAGAGGAAAAAAATGTGTGGTTTTAACCAACTTAGGAATTAAAAAATGAGTCTTAGCTTCCCAGTCATTAAGAAGGAGGTCATGGGTTGCCATACAGTAAAACAATTGTCTAACGATATAGTAATGTTGATAGTTATAACAGTTGTAACAATTGTCTAATGATATAGTAATGATGATCATTGTAAGAATAACATGATTGAGCCTTTGCTGTGTGTATGATACTGGTCTACTCATTTGTATGTATTAATTTGTTTAATCCTATAAAAAACCTTGAAAAAAACATTATTTCCATATTACAGATGAAGAAACTGAGGCACAAGTGTTTAAGTCACTTGTCAAGTTCACAAAACTAGAAGGCAGAAGAGCTGGACCTTGAACTCAAGAAGTCTGGCTCCAGAGCACTCCCTCTTAATCACTAAGGACTCTTTCCAAAATGTAAATTGTCTCTTATAGAAAAAGTTTCTTAAATAAAAATTGTAAAACAGCCAATGATTTACAAACAGAACATAAAGGGAAAAAGGATAGTATGGTGAATGCGAACCAGGAGTCCTCAAAATAACACAGAAAGGAAGAATGATCACGAAAAATAAAAAATCTACCTAAAGAATTAGAAATTGAAATATTTCTAACTTTTTGGCTATCTCTGAAAAAAGAGAAAGGAAGGTTAAGAAGGAAGAGACTAATTTATGATCCAAGAATAACCCAATGTTATCATAATTATAAAAATACATGTTTAGTTCTTCCTAAAAATATTTCCTGCTTTACTTGGAGAGGACATCAGTAGTTCTAATACAGAATAATTCCATTCCCAAGCAAGAGAGAGAGTCTAGAGACAAACAGAAATTTCTAACACCATGGGAACCTCAGTGAGGACCCTGGGCTCCTTAACCCCTTCCCCACATTGGGTGTGAGAGGCGTAAAGGGGAAAGTGGCAAAGGAATCTGTTCTTCTAACTCTGTCTTCTTTGGGGGGTGAGGACACCTGGCACACAGATCTACTCAGCATTCCAGAATTCTCTTGTAACAAGAAAGGAACTTTGTCCCTTGAACTTTGAAGCTGTTTGTGATTGGGATGGAAAATAATAAATCCCCATCAGCTCTGATAAAGTACACGAAGGAACTTTTAGGGATCTTTGCATTTGGGGCTGGATGCAAGAGACTCTTTTCCAATGTTATCCTCAGGAGGTTAAAATATAGAATGTTTCCTAGTGTCTTTATGCAGTAGAGAGAGACAGTTGTAGACCTCATGGCACCCGTTTCTCTTGCTTACTGCCTAGAGACGTTAGCCCACGGTGGAGATGCTCAAGTCTAAGACTTAGTTTTTTGACGCCTAATCTGGAAAGCCCCCTGTTATCTCCCATGCAAAAGAAAGAGTGTTTTGTCTTGTCTCAAGACAAGTAAAATTTCATAAAGTGATATGAAAAATTATCCTATTAAAACCTCTGATACATATTGTGCTGAATTTTTCAAAATCTAGTTTAGATTAAAAAGACTTCTAGAACATTTAAGTTTGTGGAACTTCGTTTTTTTTTTTTTTTTCTTAAGATTTTATTTATTTATTTTACAGACAGAGATCACAAGTAGGCAGAGAGGCAGGCAGAGAGAGGGGGAAGCAGGCTCCCTGCTGAGCAGAGAGCCCGATGCTGGGCTCGATCCCAGGGTCCTGGGATCGTGACCTGGGCCGAAGGCAGAGGCTTAACCCACTGAGTCACCCAGGCACCCCGGAAGTTCGTTTTTTATCTCATTAGGGAGCTTTATTGATATGAGGGACGAGTTCTCATAATCATAGTGATCATAATAAAGAACACTGTGCCTTACAGGGATTTTGCTACATTGTTTTTCTTGAACCCAATCAATTTCATACTATTAAAAAGAAGCCCGCTATACTTCTTGACCTCCTAAGTCATTCTCCACTGAAAGACTCAGAGCAGAGTTTTTCAAATTGTGCTCTGCAACAGTGAGGGTAATGAAAATAATTTGGTGAAAATAAAAAAGTTAGGTGTTAAGTGTTACAAAATAAGAATGAAATAGATGGACTGGATTAGAAATATTAGAATACACCAAATAAAAATAAACATTATTAAATAAAAATAACATTATTCCATTAATCTTTACGTCAGTTATTTATATGTGTATGTATACTGGGGTACAATATAAATTATTTGTTTTTGATAAGGGTACAAAGAAAAATTGTGGAAACCACTGACCTGGAGAGATTGTTGGACAACTACCTCAGCCCATTGCGAAGTTAATCCTTTACTCATAAACCCAAAAATCCAGAGTGACTAAATTTTGATAAAGTCTCATAATGAATATTATACAGTGATGACTAGGAGTAAAGAACAGCTTTAAGCAACAATATAGATTAACCTTAGAAACGTGAAATTGAAATGAAAAAGTAAGTTGCAGAGAACCACATACAATGCACTATTTCTATAAAACTCAAAAACAAACTTAATTTTGTATTAGCTAATGATACATGCTTATGTGATAGAAGTGTTAGAATAAAGCCACAGAGCAACGAAACCTAAAATCCAGAAGCTTGCTGACCTCTGGGTGGAGGGTGGGTGGGGCGCAGTGGGGGATATTGGAGGAGAGCAGGAAAGACGTTTCCACGGTGCTAATGTCTTTGTTCTTAGGTGGGGGATGGGTTCTGTCATGTTCCATGACTTAATATATTCCTCGATTTGCGTCACACTAATTTTTTGGTGGCATCCAACAATAAAAGCGAACTTGCTAAAGCAGTTTTATAAGGAAATACACTTTTTTTTTTTTTTAACCAATACTGTATGTGGCAGAGGTCAGGTAACTCACCCTAACCCTAAAACACACCAGCCCTCCCTGAGGTGCAGCGGCCGGTGACACCCCCACCAGCTCCGCTCGTCTAGGAACAAGACTCGCCTTGAAGCAGCCGCGCGACAACGACGGAGGAGACGAGACCGTCTTCTCAGACTCGCAGCCCCCCGCGGCCTGCGTAACGCTCTTCTGTCCGTGCCTCAGTTTCTCCAGCTGCACCAAACCAACACGGGTAACTGGACCCTCCCCGTCCGCTCTCGTCCTCGAAGCTGCGGCCCCGGCGCCCGAAGCGGTTCTCCCGAACACGCCGCGACGGACTCGCCCGAAGACGGTTCTCGGAGCGGCCGGACACCGACCCCCCGGGCGGCACAGGCGTCCCTGGGCCCCGCTCTGTGGCGGCGAAGGGCAGGGGCGGCTGCCGGAGCCGCCGCCCACGGGGTCCGGCCTTCGTGGAGTTAAGTCACCGGAGCCGGATCCGGCCCAGCGGACGGTGGTCCGGCCCGCGCACTGGCTCAGGCCTCGGGGCACTGTCCCCGACCCGCCTCTGGTCCGCGGTCACCGAGAGCCACTCGGCGCCGTCTGTCCCTCCGGAAGACATGAGGGGACCCCGGGGGCCGCGTCCCTCCAGCCTCCACGGCCCTGGGAGGCCAAGGCCGGCGGGGAAGACGGCGGGGCCAGGCCGGGCCGAAGCGGACGGCGGGGCGGGGCCGGGGCGGCTTCGAGGCCGAGGCCGGGTGCAGCTCTCGAAGGCCCACGGGACCCCGTGCGCGACGGGGCTCTGCGCGCCGGAGATACGCGACTCCGGGACGGGGACGCAGAAGCGCGTCCGCGTCCGAGTCCGCGTCCGAGTCCGAGTCCAAATCCGAGTCCGAGTCCACGTCCCAGTCCGCGTCCCAGTCCGCGTCCGTGTCCGCGTCCCCGTCTGAGTCCGAACACGGTCCCGGCTCGGAGAGGAGAACCGCGGGCTGACGCGCTCCTCTCGCCCTTTTCGCTTTTGTTCCTCTTCCATGAAAGGGCAACAACCACGGGTGCCCAAACCCCACCAGCCCGTTCCCGGAGTTCGAGAGCCCGAGGCCGAGCGGACCCAGGCAGCGGCAGGAGCGAGGGTCATCCCGGCCGCGGCGGAAGCAGCTCTGTCCCCAGAGTCCCCTGTCCCCAGGTCCACTTGGAGTCCGCCAAGGCCCAGGCCGGTTTGCATAAACGACTAAATCAATGCCGTTGAAACCCTTGCCACATTTTCCTGTCACTGTCCAAAGTAAAAATACGTGTATTAGCTAATTTTCAAGAATTGGCATTTTACTTGTTTGTTTTTCCTTAGAAAACTTCCTTCACTGACCTCCAATTCTGAAACTGAGCGCTCTGCGGACTCTGACCTCTGCCCCCGCGCCCCCTGAAGCTCGTTCTTGTTTCTGGAGCCTCTGTGTTCTGAGATGCTAAGAGGACTTCACGTTCCCGTTTCCTTTACGGCTCGGCCTCTCAGCGTTTGGGGTCATCCTGGGATGCACAGGGGAAAAGCCGGAAAGACCCAGAAGCTTCTCCACGTGCTGAGTGGTGGGCCCCAGAGCCAGCCCAGTGCCGGGTCCTGTTGAGAGCAATAATTTTCTCTCCACACGGTTGTGCAGTGGCCCGCGGGAGCCCGGCTGCTCCCCCGGACACCTGCCGTGAGCTGCCACAGTCTGGCAAACGGCCAATGGCACAGCACTCAGGCAAGGCGGATGGTTAAGTGGCCTCCAGGCCGGCCTCAACGTGCACAGGAGAGGTGGACCGTGGGGCAGCAGGTATGTGCTGGGGCCTGCGCACGGGTTGCGGGGCCTCGGGGTGCCACGGCCCACCCAGACCTGCTCTGGGGCCTCCAGCCCACGGCAGAGGGACTTGGACAAATTCACTCTGCCAGACGGTTGGCCTCACCTCTCCACGACCCAAGCCCTAGCACACACCGTCATTTTAAGGTTAGAAGATTTTGATGCTAGAGGGGAAAAAGTATCAAGGACGTGATATAGGTCTGTTGCAATGCAATGAACACAAATTAGCAAAGATACCAAAACCAGCTCCTGGAGTCGTTGGGCTCCATCTTAGAGCAACGCATTTTTAAGAAAATAAGGATTTTAACACATATGCACTCTTGTCTCCAGCCTTAGGACAAATCTGTAAGGTACGATTTTGAGCTACCAGCTGAGTCATTTTTTTGTTTCTTTCTCTCTTTCATATAATAATCATGGAGAATTCACATAGTGTTTGAGTGAATAACAACAAAAGCTGTAATCATTTTCTTAAATGGAAAAACGGTAGGGGAGATTTTTGCGGATGGTAAAAAGGCTTTGCATCCCCAACGTGTCCTAAAATCCAAAGGTTGCAGTAGAAATTTCTACTGGATGGTATGTCCTAAACTATGACTCCGTGGGATTCTTCACAAGTCTGACATTGACTTGACTATTAATAAGAGGAAACTTTTAGAGGAAAAAGTAGTCTAAGAATTAATACATCAGAAAGTAAGAATATATAATTTTTATAACTTGTGCTCCAGAAGGTCAATAATTTAATTCAATCAAGACTATAACATCATTTTTTCTTTTTAAAGATTTTATTTTAAAGATTTTATCCATGACCTGAGCCAAAGGCAGACGCTTAACCGACTGAGCCACCCAGGGGCCCCTTTATTCTTCATCTGGATTTTAACTCAGAATCAGGATAGGGATACTTTTAAATTATTATTAAGGCCCACATAAGATCAGGAGACATGTGGATGACAAACCAGAGAGGGCACATTTGGGGAAACTTTTGGGAGAAAAGACATGTACTAGACCGTGAACCAGACATACAGGATGGACAGGGAGTGCAGTCCGGATGGAAGGAAAGCTCAATTACAGGCACTGTTTGGGCAATTTCCAGTAACTTCATTTAGCTGGCAGGAGAGTAGCATAAAGGGAAATGGCAGGAAATGTGTCAGGAAAAGACTGAATGAATCCTTAATGGACTGAATCCTTAATGGAATGAAGGATTAGGAACATCAGGTTAAGCAAGTATGTTAGATGGCTCACGGCTCAGCTCCCAGACAGCCTGCTGCTCCCACCACACAAGCACCATTCCAGCCACTGTTCAAAATCTACCATCAAAAGGACCTCTTATTTACAGACTGAGAGTTTAGTGCATAAGGAAGGATATTAGGAACCTGTAAAATGCCATGTAATTTACTCTTTTACCTACCCTAAACTCACAAATTCATTTTGCTTTAACTCTACGTTTGCAAAGAAACCACGTCACATAAATACTGTCAAACACGTTCCTGTAAAGGGACGGGTGTTTGGGTGAATGGGTGGGTGGGTGTGCAGGCAGGGGGACAAGTGGGGGTCATATGACTGCATGGGCGGGTGGAGCCTGGGTGTGCAGTGGCGGAGTTAGGATTAGACACAGGTGAACGGAGAGGTGAATGGGGTGGTGGACGAGTGAGTGGAAGGGGGTGGGGGGCTGACCCACCGGCGACCTGAAGCGCTTGGGTATGTGTGGTCCCATGATTCAGTGTTCCATAGCCGGCCAAGAAATGTCGATAATATAAATTCAAACAGTTGTTTGCTAGTAAAATTTTAGTCTGGTTATAGGAGTCAAGCACATTTTTTATTATACTTACAAAGTGCACATTCTCCATTGCGCATTGAAGGAGAACTCAAAAGACAGGCCCTTTTCTTCCCTTCATCTCTTCCCACAACAGTATAGGACCTGAAGTTTTCCCAAGTACAGTTCAAGTGAAACAAGGCAAAGCCAATGGAAAGGTCAAAGTCAATTAGATAAATTTATAGTGATTTTTTAAAAATGACCTCCACCAGCCTATAAAGTGAGAGGATTCAGTTATATTAACAGTTTCAAAAGTTATAAAACACTGAGGTTTATTTTCAAAACCAATAAGCACCAACCAACACGTCAGCCAACCAACCAAAAATCTCAAAAACCCAATTAAGTGTGAGGAAGGCACTAGTGTTCACTAGTCTCACTAGTGAGGGGAGTTTTAGGAAACCTTACTTCCTTGCTACTCACAGTTTGGTCCTCAGAGCAGAGCAACAACGTCAGCTGGGAGCTTGCTAGAAATGCAGAATCTTAGATCCCATCCCAGACCTACTCAACATGCAATTTTATATGCATTAAAGTTCATATATGCTATATGCTTTTCTTGGAAATTCAGAATGTATATAGTGCTATAAGTTGTTAGGTTTTGCTTATTTAATCATGGATTTCTTTTTGTAAAATCCTGGGAACACCCATTTAACATTGCATGGGATTGTAGAAAACAGTATGGGTGATGCTACAGTCAAGGAATCCTAAAGGCTCCCCAAGTAAAGCATCCTATGTGGGTGTTCACTGTGTAGAGATGCATATGCGTGTATCTGTATATGTGGGCACATATATTAAGTTACATCCGTGCATTTATGTATCAACAGAAAAAAGCCACGATTATTTATGCATTTAGTAAAAACAAAAAGAAAATTGACTTGTTAGATTTGAGAGAAATGGTGGAGTGCAATTTTAAGTTTTGGTGAAGAGAAGGAATTTTGTGAAAATGAACAAGTTCAATCAAGAAGTTCGCTAGGGAACGTTCATGTGGGGCTGGGATTTTCTTTTACTCTCCAAGATCTTTTCCAAAATATACATTCTTCAGTAATGAGGGCTAATTTTTTATGTGCTTTGTCCCCCTCTTTCCTATTCAAATATTTTATTTTTGAAAGAATGCTATTTGGGGGGCTGTTAACATTTCCATAGTTTTTAAGGAACGTTGTTAAAGAATGTTTTTAGATGAACTTTCCTTGGGTAAGTACAAATTGATATGAAAGATTTGGACTTAATTGATGTTACTGGAAGTAATCTGAAAGTCTGCTTTCCTATGGTGGTGATCAGATCCTTTAAACAATATTCTAAACAGGATCTTTTGTTGGAGTTGGCTCTGTGTTCACTTAGTGCTGACCCAAAAGTGAATGAATGCTACTACAACTCCCCATCCCCCACCCCCCAAAAAAGCACTCTATTCAGGATGGTGGCTTTTTTAATCCCAGAGACTAATCACTTGGGGATAGAAAGGACTTTATCATTGCAAACTGCACTTCATGCTGACCAGTCTCGGGGATGAGCCGGAGGAAGACTGAGATTCTGCTAGGCTGTAAGGAAGCCAGAGATGATTTTGCGTGGTATTTACACATCTTTCATTTTCATAGCCATGAAATGATCTTTATATTAGAAAACCGAAGTCAGTATAGCAAATGTGGTAGGTATTATCATTTAGGAGGAGGTTACGTTTAAACAGAAAGCCATTCGACAAAGTGAATAACATTACAGATACGAATACAATAAAAATTACAATGCAGAAATGTAAAGGTTTGCAGCACGAGAAACCTGCCTCTGATCCAAGCCTTCTGTCCTGCTGCGGAGTAGGAAGGCCTGTCCAGGTCGCAGGTTCATGGGGATTAGGGCCCAGAGTTAGTTCTCAGGTTCCAGTTAACAGTGACAGTGATAGCCTCAGACGAAAGTACCTTGAGTGCATCTGAAATGCCGTTGGGCATGCAGAATTATCAGTCACAGCGAGTGTCTACTTCTCTACAAGTTGGGCAACAGATTATACTCATTCAGTTCATAATTTTCAGGTTTTGCAAAGCATTCAGTTGTATCATTAGAGCAAAGTGAAGAAATCCCTGTCTCAAACTAGGCTGTGTTTCTCTTACTCGAGGAATGAAGCTTACACTGTCAGGAAGTCTGGCTCACGCCCGTTGCCATTTTTCCGAGGGTTGGTTTCGCCTACAGTTTTCAGATGGAAACGTGAACCAGTAATGATTCTGCCTCCAATTTCTTTATTATATGGAATATGGAAAAGGACTCTCTACAACATTTAGCTTTCCAGCGCCCGGGCTTCTTCTCTGTGAAATTCCAATAATTAACTGATGTCTGGGGTAACGTGGAGCCCCACAGTCCCGTGGCTTCATAGCCATTGGCAAGATGAATGGTACAGCACATCCACAGACACAGTCTGCTTCCAGGGAGAAAGATGTTATTAGATAATGAAACTGGCATTTTTCGGTGCCTACTGTGTGACAAGTACTCACAAACGTGGTCTTCCTTAATCTGCTCATCAGTGCGCATGATTTCTAGTCCACACATGCAGACGCCGAGCTCTGGGGGGAGCAGCCATTTACTCAACACCGAGCAGCTAGGAAGCAGGTTGACCCCAGGTCTCCTTTTTCAAAAGTCCACTCCTTTCCTCCACCCCACCAAACCACCCTTCCATGATCGGAATATGTTGTTATTAATTTTGAGATAAAGTTACTGGGGCAGGATTGCGGAAAAAAATACCTATTTGCCAATTTGTCAGCACAGCTGGAAAAATATTCTAAAGACCGCCTAATTGTTTAGAATATTGAGAAAACATGTAATTGTGTAACTAAACCCTTAAATACACGGAATAGATTAATGACATGAAAGTTTATCAACTTCAATTTAGATGTGAATTTGGTGTTTAAAAAACCTCAAATTCTGATACTGATCCAGGAGACAGAGAGTAACTGATACAAACATTCCTGGGAGTAAAAAGAATAAAAACCAGATGAATATCATAAGTAAACAGAAGGATTTATTATAAATAAATAAAAATATATGCAAATAAAAATGTTTCCGAGATTTCAGAATTGTCCGAGCTTTCATTTCAATGAAAATAGGAAACAAATATTACCACCATCTGGAAGAGAATAAGCAATTGCTTATGAGCAAAAAGGAAATGTCTAAAATTATAACCATAATATTTATAGCTGAAAAGATGCATTTTACAGCAAGATAAAATTTTGTGTATGCATGTGTATATTTGTGTATATTTAGTTGGTAAGTCAAAAGTCAAATTTTAAAAATGCGTTAAGTAGCATCTAATCATTGGAACAGCTTTCAGATGTAAACGGCGCACAGATTTTGCATTATCTTTTGAAATAATAACTTAGCTGAAAGAAATTCACTTTGAGAACAAACAGTTTTGATCTGCAGTGTGGTTTTGAGGTGCCAAGAAAGAGAATTTCTTGAGGATACAGAGAATCCTCTGTATCCCCAAGATACATTGGATAATGACATCGGCTTTGAAAATATTTTTAAAGGGATGAGCCTTCATTTCTAGCTTGCGGGCTTCGTTTTCACTCATATTCCGAACTCACTCGGAAATGCACAAAAAATTACTTGGAGTCCTTGAACTAGCCCATTCACACCTCCAAACCATAGTGGCTTTCTTGTTTCAACTGGTCATCCTGCTAACAGTAATGTGAATGGTCAACACTTCAAGTGAATTAGTCAGTTCCTACCCCTACGATGCTTGCGCATTTCAGACAAGGTGCCCTGAGGACCGAGTGCTCAGCTGGAGAGTGAAACAAAGGTGACCATGACTTTCCCAGCAGCCATCAGTTTGTGAGTACGAACGAGGTCGATGGCTTCACCAACATGATGTAGGTCCCCAGTCTCCACGGAAAGCTTCTCCATCCTCAGAACATTTCTGGAAGCCACCAGGTGGTGCCTTGACTTCTCATAGGTCCTCATGGACAGACTCTTGCTGGGCACCGCAGCCCCCCATCAATGCCCAGCTTCTCTCGAGGCTCCACCAGGGGCAGCCACTCCCAGCGTAATTCTCCAACGCTGCCCATCAGGCTTTGCCATGCTGGCTCTTTTAGGGCACATGTCAATCCCCTGCCACTACGCTGTTGGGCACAACCCACCGATTCCTTGGGCCTTGATGGTGGCAGACCAGTATCTCAGGTGGATGCTAGAGGAGGTTATGATCCCTCCTGACTCCCTTCCAGATTCCAAAGGATAAAGTGCAGAGTCTAGGAACTGATAGCTCATTGATGGTCACCTGTGGATTTATTAATGAACCAGATTATGAATGAACTGGGCAAGTGCCCAATGTAGTCTCATAAACTTTGGTAAATTTTGGAGAATGTGATTTGGATCTAAAACCAAAGTGTTTTACCCTATTCGTACCAAAATGCAGACTTTGGGGGCATCTGGATCCCGGGGTGGGTTGGGTAGGTGACGGAAAGATGGCTCTTTTAGAGCGAGCTCAGCACCCAGGCAATGGTAGGAAGGTCACAGTCTTGCATCATCAACCTGTTATACTGGCGGACCAGAGCACAGAGAGAGAAGGGTAGGAGTGAGCCAGATGGTTTGAATGTCCACTGCTCCCATGTGGGTCCGGCAGAGCAAGAGATCTATGCAGGAACAGTCACTTTCAACAGAGATGTCCCCCCGCCCCCGACTCCTCCTTTGCAGGGCTGGGAAAGAAGCTAGAAGTTTACTTCAAACACCACAGTCCTGGTAAGAGGGAGAACAAGGTTCCTTCCTCTGTGAAAACATGAAAGTAGGAGATTAAACGTCTTCCCTGAAGTTTATGTAGAACATGAAAAAGTGCTGGTGAGGAAGGGGAGAGACAGAACGGCCGCCCCACCTCGTGTTACACTCTGTTTGAAGGACCCCAGTGTACTGTAAAACAGAACCCCAAGTGTTAGAGAGCTTCTTGGGAGAGTCTTTCCAGCTTTGGCTGCTTTGCTTTCTGCCTTGCTACCTTCCCTGGGTGTAATGTTGGGCAGAGGAGAGAATCCAAGCAACACACCTGCTTGGGCACAGAATTCTCTTTCCTTCCAAAGTCAGGAAGGATGTGCCATTGGCTTGGCCTATCATGCCTGGCTATTTTCCCTTAAAACTCACTCTCTTCCAGAAGAAATCACAGTCCCCTAACCTGAAAATCTGCTTCAGAGAAGACTCAAGAATTCGCCAAACATACCCACACATGTCTAATCCCAGCAGTAAACATAGTTAAGAGTTTCTTCAGTGGGCGTCTCTTCTTCACTCAACACAAAAAGGCAACTGGGGTCTGTCCTGTGCGCTAACCAGACGCTGCCAGTCATGCCTGCACTCCACCAGGGGGCCTGGCCCAGGACTAATCTGTCGGTCCCCACTCTCGGCATAAGTCATAATCTAATTTTATAAGCAGGTATATATCTGGGAGCTGGTTCACGTATGCAGACTTGAGCTCTGAAGCAATTAAAACATGAAAACTAATTAAGATGATAATAAACAGGAGTTCAGGAATTCCTTTAAATGGAAGTGTTCATTAAAACATTTATCCTTTCTTTATTTTACTCAGCATTTATGAGGCATATCTGTATTTACCAAGCACAGTTGATGGGGATAAAAAGACAGATTTAATCCCTGTCCTTTGGGAGCTCACAGTCCAGGTGTAAAGGCAGACATGGAAAGAAGCAAATGACAACTGTCATAAATCCTCCACAAAAAGGCGGATACAATAAATTTTGTAAAAACACAACATGATACATGCTACAATAACAGACACAAAGTGCTGTGGGGTGGAGAGTGGGGAACAAGTGATTTTTAAGATAACATTAGGCATTCTCTAAGTTAGGAAGATTTGAGAACGTATTAATGAGGATAAGGACCTTAACTGTTTAATACACAACTGCTCCTAAGCCTGGATTTCTGCATAGTAATTGTTTAATGTGCTTAGTTTTTGTTTTATTTATGACACATTCATGGCAGCCATGACTAGTAATGACCTCTGGCTTATGAAACTAGATCTTTAATGAAGTAAACACATTTACTGAGAAGCCATTGGTACATCTTGGTCCTGTGGAAAAACACAGTTATGTGTTTACTGATAAATTACTGATAAATTTCCTGCTTATGTAGCTGACCTGACATGTCAAAGCATCACTGAAGCAATATTTTGGAAAATCAAACAAATACCCTTCTCCAAAAAGAAGGGGTTGAGTTCAAGTTTAAATTTTTTGTTTGTTTGTTTCTTGCTTTTGTTCAGTTTATCTGAGATAAAATATTAAAGCGTTTAAAAACAGTTCACAGGACCAGACTGCTTGCATCGGAAGTGGACATGTGACTCAGGAAGGCTCTATCAGCACTGGAAACTGTGCAGGGACTAGTGGGATGAGGTTTCTGTTGTGGTGGGAGTAAGCCTGGAGCTCTTGGAGCCCGTTGGCTGCCTATGAATGACACTGTCACAAAGAAGGCAAAGCTTAGAGATGGAAGGAGAGAACGAGACCCTGGTCCTGATAACATTGTTTGAGCCCCTCGATCTAGCTAGCCTTACGTCTAGTGGAACCCTGTATATTTCAGAAAAAAAATGAGTCAATAAATTACTAGATTTACTATAGTATATTGTCCTTCTGCCTAAAGTTCACATTTAGCACATGAATTCTTACGGCCTCTTAATCTGTTTCCTCCACTAAACTGTAAATGCCTGGAGATCAGAATTCCCTATTACCTGGCAAATAACAGATGTTCAATAAACATTACTTCAAATGAACAATCCAGAATCTATCCTTGAAACAAAAATCACACAGCTACATATTTAGCAACATTGATAACACATGTTAATATTTCTTTTATATATGTAATTTAATGTTTTATATATGTTAAGATTCCTTTCTTTCTAGAAAGGCTTGATTTTATCATCAAATTACCATATTTTTGGACAGGAAATGGGATAGAACTAGGTTTAAAACTATTTGGGAAATAATTTCTACTAATACAAGTTCTGTTTATGGTATTGCAAAAAAAATTAGATAATTGGAGAGAAATGATACTTTCTATTATATTTAAAGTTACTGACATTGTAAGCACGGATTGACTAGACGTCCTGCATGGAGTGTCACAATCTGGCTCCTACCACGCCTTCTCTAATAAACTAATTGCAATATGTAATATGTGATAATCCCGATAGTTTCACTTTGTTCTCCCAACTCTCTCAGAATGGGGAAGCTACAATAATAGAAATCGTTCATTGTTTAATGAAATATGTGTTAAGCAATTGAGATTTCTTCTATGTCCCACCCCTGAAAAGTCCACAAATGGAAGACTAGAAACATTACTACCTGTCTCTGCTTGAACTCTCTAGTGGAAGGGTCTCTTTATTCGTGGAATTCTGGATAAATAAGAATTAATAACTAAGAAAGACCAATGACTCATGGCACAAACAATTTGTCATTTGAGACTAGCAGTGTTTAGAGTGGCGGGAAAAGGTAGAGGCTAATCACAAAACGTTATTAGAATGAAGAATTCTGTAATTAACCTGCACTCTACTTCTTCAATAGTGAGAGATTCACATCTGAAAGGAAGAGCCGTGTGAAAATGAACAAACCAATACCATACCGTACTTCTCTGGCAACCCAGTATCTTTCCTGCCCCTTAGATCCCCTTGCCCTCAACCAACGTCCGCTTTTAATGGACAACAGGGTGAGTGAGGCTCACTCACTAGCAGGTGTGGCGTCATGGGGGGTTTCTTTCAAGGTGGCTGCCTCTGGCTTTCCCTTCTCTGACGTGGAGCTCTACCTGAACAACGTCTAACTGAAAGCTCAATGTCTAATGGCTTCTTGCCAAGAGGGTTCACCTTCAAGATGGCTGGGCTTCCTTTTACTAAAGACTCTTTTAATCCTGCTTCTGCAAATCCAGACCCAAATTTACAACACAAAGCATTCTTTATTTTTTGACTGCCTTTATGCTTCTGGTTGAGGAAGAAGTTGAGTTCTGTGACATTTTGTGGTCTGACACTTGGTGTGTTTTGTTCTTTTGTGGTAAGCAGTTACACAGTGATTCTCCGTATTGGTTTATGAATTCTAATTACTAAGATTTTAACTTTGGAAGGCAAGACAACCAGAAAGTTTCTGCTTCGTATGGCCATTTTTATGAACATAACAATCTTTTGGTAAAATTCTATTTGTTTAGTTCTTCTTAATAAGCTCTGCAAGCTGGTTACTAGTGGACAGACTGGTTCTTTACCAAGAGTTTTCTGTGTCACTCTCTTATAATGACTTGCAGACTCTTCTTTTTTTATGATTGGATTGTAATTTTAACAAATAACACACTTTATGACAACTTTTTTAATAATTCTATTTCTGTATTAAAAGAAAAACTAACACACAAGTATTCACATGGAATATAAAGATAACAAAAATTATTTGTATTCGAATAATATTTTTAAAGTCATTATATAATCTATTCTGATTTACTCAGGGAATTACTGGTCAGTTTAAAAAAATCTCTTGTGACAGTTACATATATCAGATTGAAATTAATTACAATACCTAGATTTCACGGTAAGCCTAGGACCCAATGGCTCTTCTTATATTGATTTCACCATTTCTTTATTGTCTCTGTTGTCTCTGCAAGAATTTTCTTCTTGGAAGATCACACCACCTCTTCTTTTTTAAGACATAACTTTTAGGGTACATTCCCACTATTCTCAATAGTTTCAAAATTTAATTGATAGTTCTCATTTTTCTTAACATTCCTTATCCTAAGTGATTGCAATACCATTTTAAGTCACTAATCATGTATTTATCTTAACTGTCTCTAAAGACTTTATTTATTTTAGGGGGAGAGAGAGAGAGAGAGAGCGGGGAAGGAGCAGAGGGAGAGAGAGAGAGAATGTCCAACAGACACCTTGCTCTGTGTGGAGCCCAGTGTGGGACTCGATCCCAGGACCCTGCGATCATGAGCTGGGCCGAAACCAAGAGTTGGGTGCTTAACCACCTGAGCCACCCAGGTCCCTAGAACAACCATTTTTTACTGAAATGTTGTAGGGTGCATACTGGTCTCAATGATCCTGGCAAAAGTAACTTGAAATATTTTGTGGAAGACGCTCTGCCCATATGAATAGGAGATAAATGTGCTCCTGGTATTTCTGAGTGTTCCTGCAAGCCCCGCAGGTTCTAGGGGTCTCTCGAGTCGGCTACTTTAAATACAACCCACCCCTCCTTTCACTGTTATGTCCGTACTAAAACGACCTGTTACCAGACGGTACGAACTGCTATAGAAGTCCTTGAACTTCATTCAGATCAAATTTTGAACAGTATTCACTTTCTTTTCTATGTGACTTATTACATAAGATGTATTTGCTTATTCATTAAAAATTAGCTGCAGCAATAAAAAAATCCACCTGCGACCCCACCCCTTCCTCTCCACATTTTATTGCTTATATATCTAGATTTTCTGCATTTTAAAATTGTCTTTTCACTTAAATTGTGGACAACTTTCCAAAATGCAGCACTCATTTACATGCATTTGCTGCCTACAGGATCGTCCCCACAGCCAGACTCCGTAAGCAGAATCTGAGGTAATCCCTCATGGCCTAAGCAGGCATGTCTATATTTTTTTGGAGTAAGTCTCTCTTGCTTTCTGCTGAATTATCAAGATCTGTCTTCCTATATATCATGAACAAAATAATTTTGAAGCTGTTCTTTGAATTTATGAGTCATTTTCTAATGCTGTCTCCCAAACTCAGACTCGGACTAGATCAATAAAATTTTCCAAAGTAATTGATTCAGCCAAAAGAAATCACCAGAGAGCTTTAAGAAGGACTTCACGCACAAGAAACTCTGTCGAATACCAATAACAGTACTCTGGGTCTATCAGTGAGTGACTCAGCTTTGAAATTGTACTTATGCCTGGCACAGGGTAAGCCAGCAATAAATCCAGAGCGATAAATAAAATAAAACGAGTTACATAAGAAATTCTATGTAACTAATGAATTGTTAAACACTACTTCAAAAACCAATGATGTACTATTTGCTGGCTAATTGAACATAATAATAAAAAAAATTTTAAATGAAAAGTTAAAAAAAAAAGAAATTCTAAATCTACAATTTCAGTGGTGGTGCCAAAGCCCCAGGGTGATTGTGTTTTTTAAAATTTAAATAGTGTGAGATATGAATGAAAACTATTTAATAAGCTAATAATTTTATAAAATAGCCTAGAAGTAACAATATTATTATTTTTTAAGGATTTTATTTATATATTTGAGAGAGAGGGTGGGTGAGTAAGAGAGAGAGGGAGAAAGAGAAAACACCAGCCAGGGAAGGGGCAGAGGAGACTCCCCACTGAGCAGGGAGCCTGACGTGGGACTTGATCCCAAGATTCTGGGATCATGACTTGAGCCAAAGGCAGATGCTTAATTGACTGAGTCACCCAGGCACACCAAGAAGCAATAATGTTATTAAAAATAAACACTTTAAAGATTTGACATGTACCTGACATTAACACATGAGTCTTCACATATACTCACTCTTCTACGTACATGTTTCAGAACAGCTTGATGAGGCAGATGTTTCAAATCTCATTTTACAGATAACAGGGACAGAGGTGAAGTAAACTGTCCTACATCACCTATGTGGCAAACGACAGAAGTTAATCAAGCTTTGAGCAACTCAGATGCCCTCTGCATCATCCTTGAAATGCACGTGGCATTCCGCAGGTGCTGGAGTGTGACGACGGATTTCCTGCCATTGCTACTGCGCTAAGCTTGCTGACCCTAGCAAGTCAGGAAAGTTAGAAACTCTTATGTGAGTTTCTCTGTCCCGAGATGTCCTTCTTTAAGGTAAAAGGAATACCTCCCAGTTATGGGTTCCAGGATGCAAACTAACTGAAATTCAGATCTATCACTGATACTTGCAAATAGACTCCAACTGACGTCTCCTTCCTTAGGGAGGATCCCTTCTCTGGCTCTGAAAGTACTGTCAACTGGGCAGTAGCAATAGTAAAATATAAAGTGAAGTAAAATGAAGTAATAGAACAGTATTAAAGCTAATATGTATAAAATATTCATTTTTTTAAAGTGAACCACAATTCAGGAGAAAACGAGCAAACTGATAGAACATGTATTATCCAGCCTAGACAATGTCACAGCAGTGATAAAACCCCTGTAGCCTTAAAGAAAAAACAGCATTTCGAGGGCTGTCTGATGAGTCATCGCAACAGAAGTCCAACCAGCTCTGCCCTTTTAGATGATATTTTTTCTAAGATATTGCTAACAAGCCTATGTGACTCATTCCACACCAAAGATGAACTCTGAAGAGCGCCCAGACTCCGAGAACAGCTTCTGAGATCTGGGAGGATTAACAGGTTCTGTTGGCTCGCCTCCTCCGGAAAGAGTCATTCCGTCCAGTGGCGGATACAGTATTTCTCTCAAATTTATTTTCTTTCTTTTTTTGGGGGGGGGTGGAAATATGGATCGACCACAAATTATAGTTGCCAGCACCATTGTAATTGCCAAAATTCCCAAGAGGATCTTTGGCACCTCGTCTCAGGTACCCCTTGGCAAGCTGAGGATGGAGACCTGCGAGCAGACAGTTAGCAAACTGCGACAAGGGCTCCGATGGGCCACACCTGCTCAGGGCTGCACGCACGCACCGCAGAGGGCACGTGGACATAGCAGTGATAAGAAGGCACTTCTAGGAGATTTCAGATAGGACAGGTGCAGCCCCTGTGGAGAAAGTGGTCAGGACACGGCCGGCAGGGAAGGTACAAGATAAAGGTGCAGAGGCATGACACAGCAAACCCGAGGGACTAGGAGCAGTTAAGTACGGGCTACGTGTAAGATACGGAGAGTGAGTGGTGGGATGGTAGGCCCGTCTCTAGCTTGGCCAAGGGCTCTCTACTTGGCTGCTCCCGGGGCGATGAAGTAGGCTCTCCTGAGTAAACATCGGTAGAGCTTGGCTCCTCTGTTCATGTGCTCCTTCCTGTGTGTCCGTGTGCAACGTGTGCGCGTGCCCTTGAATATTTGTTCCCACGAAGCGGTCGGCTCTGAAGACCGGGGCCATATGCATCAAAAAAGTTTCCGACGCAGCATCATCCTCAAAGTTACGGGCAGCGCAAAAGCCGTACCCTCGGAGGAACGCAATAGGTACCAAGTCGAGATGAGTTAGGAAGCATCTTTCGAGGGCACGGCTGAGTCAAGGGAAAGGGACGGAGAACGTGGTCCCGGTATACAGGGGCCACAAAACGCCGTTAACAGAAGGATGTTCTATGAATAACAAAAAAGGGGGCGTTGGACCTGAAAGAAAGGACGAACAGGAATCGGCACGAGGGGCAGCTGTAAAGCAATGGGTGTGGGAAGGCTTCGACCACATGACGTCCACGCCGGGTGGACTGGTGCTTCTTCAGGGGTCAGAGGGAGAGGATGGTGTGGCGCATGACCTTAGCTAGATAGAAAGGCCAACCCAGCTGCTCCTTGGAGAATGGGCGGGATGTAAATAACACAAAACCAAATTGAGCTGATACTGCGAGATTCTGATGGTCCGACAGAAAATGAAGACCGGGAATGAAACCTAGGTAAGACGGCTGTGAATTCTTGAGGAGGGGATACTATGACGAAGGAGACAGTCGAGAGCGGCAAGGTCGGGCAGTAATTTCTCTGTCTTCACAGAATGGAGATACTGGGTCCAAAACAAGGCAATGAGGGTCCCTTTCCAGGAGCTTGTTCTCATGCAACCGATTCCATCATTACAAACTGAGGAGACAGACTAAGGAGGCCACGGCTGGGGTTCCGGTCTTCGTTTCTATGCGCTACTATTTGTTTCTCCTCTCAATCTGACAACCTAGATCTTTTTGTTTGTTTTAAACTTCTTGTTATCTTCATTTTCATATGTTATCTGGGACAAGCCACGTCATTTCCCTGGCTCTCGGATTCTTGAGCTGTTAACAGGCAACCATCCAGATCATCAATGAGGATGCCTTTCAGATTTAGAATTCTATGAAATTGCAGAAGATTAATGGAGCACAATCTTAAGTAATTTTCCCCACGGATGAGAAAACCCCTGCTGGTTTTACCTAGGGACGAACAGGGGACCTAGAAGGCTTGAAGAGAACTCTCCAAGTGATTAGTTCAGTGTTGATTTACATTTTTTTCATATTCATTAACATCTCTGATGGAGAGATGTGCCATATGACCGATGGCATTATACCATCAAAACTGACAGCATGGTTTCCCTTTAGCAGTTATAAAATAATGGTGTGTTACACAACTGAGTTTTCCTTTAACTCTCAAATCCAGTTAAGGTCAGGATATATATAGAAACAGATCTTTCAAAGATCTAATGCAACATATTTCGATGAATCAGGAACACAGGTGGAATGGGGACAGACAGTCTCCAAAGTGACTGTCAGTTATCATCTTGGAAAGTCCTCCTGAACTGAAGACAGCTCCTCCACATCTTCTAGCCTGGGTCACTCTTCTGATTATTGTAAATAGGGCTCAGGGTTCTGTTGGTTGATATTTTTATTGTATCATTATTATTATTATTATTATATACTATTATTATATTTATCATCATCCTTACTATCAGTCTAGGCCAGTGTTTGTCAAACTGTAGCCTACGACCTGCTTGTGGATGATGCCGTCCATACAGTGGGTTGCCATAGCATCTTAGTCAATAAAGCAGCACAGACTAAAACAGAGTCTCATCGCACCACCCACACAGGGAGTGTATCGTTTCCTGATGTATCTACTGGTATTCATACGGACATAGTTCACACATGTGGCTCCTGGTACATAGTTCAAGATGGATTTCTACTGTGGGTTGTGGTTAGAGAAGATCTAAAAGACCTCAGAGGGGGTCCTGGCCACCGTAAACAGCAGGAGCAGCCACGCAGAGAGACGCTGAGCTGGGACAGCGGTCTTGGCCCTCCGGAGCAGCACATCCGCACTCCCGCCTATCACCTACTGGGGGGCAAAATACAACAGCACTTCGGGTGGGCGTGGACCAGCCACTCATCAGTAAGTCTTTGATGAATCCACCCTCTTTACAAGACATCTCTATGACCAGCCTTGTTCCAGAGCTTTTCCACTTGATGCCTCCCTAACCGCTTCTTATTTGATCGGTAAAATTACAGGCATTCCTGACAAAAAAAAAAAAAAAAAAAAAACTACAAAACAAAACCCTCCAACTGACATTTAACATTTGGTTACAATTTTTGCAAGGAAATTACCTAAAGGAGGTTTTACCTTGGAATATTGACTTAATGTTTACTATCCTTCAGGCTGTGCCTTCCCATGAGGAGGGTATTATCTGAGGAAGTGGAAACTGTTGACCACCTTCCCTCCCAAAGTACTCGCAGCTATAAATAGCCAGGACCCCCTGACAGGCGTGTGGATCGACTCGACTCGGTGTTTCCTCCGGTGCCAGGAGTGTCTGCGTTTGCTCCCCCCGCAGGCCTCCTTCCTGTACGTCACTGCAGCGGCTGCCTGGGAGGCAGGAAGTGAAACCAGCAGCTGCAGTAACGACAGTGGGACAGGACTGGTTTTTCCCCTACAGTCTGCCTCAGCAGCTGAACCAGTATCTTCCCGAAGGATAGCCTGAGCTTAACTCGTCAGAGGGACGGACGTTCCAACGCTGCCTCTCTTGAACGGTCCATCCAGGTGGGCTCCCCGTGAGAATCTCAGATCCCCTCCTGCAACCTCTTCATTTTACAAACAAGGAAACTGAGGCCGAGACAAGCCAGTGGCTGGCCCGTGTCAGAAAGCCTGTGCCTGGCAGATCTCAGATGGGCCAGTTGTCTCTCAGCGACTGGTTCTGTTACTTTGACTTACTGTGTTCGGACTCTTTGTCGAGGTTAACTTAAATCTCCGGGAGAAGCGTAATACCTGGAGTGAGCATTTTAAATCTATTACCGAGTCTCCCAAGGGAAGTTTCTCCTCTTATAGAAATCCATGCTAGACAGTCGAAATTAATAATTCTAATCGATTTGGTAAGTCATATGATCTGATTTTAAATTCCTTTGTTATTTTTTTATGTACTTCAGAAGCAGAAAAATAAAAGCCGTGTTTTCCTTCTCAAGATACGTGTGAGGAAGCTCAACGGTGAGCAGATCCCCTTGCCGCACGTACATTCTATAATAGCGATTTTCTTTGTCCCTTGGGAGGTTGTGAAGCAATATCATCTCCGATTTCCAATGAATACAAAAATGATAACATGGTTTAAATATAAGGACTGAGTCACCACTACTTCCAAAGGAGCCAAAGTATTTTACTTATAAATTGGAGAATACAGAAGATCCAGAAAACGGGCACCTTTCACAGATTCCTACAGCTGCCTCTTGAATGACTAGGTTTGAACTGTGGGGGATCCACTTACATGCAGATTTTTCTGATAGAGTACAGAGCTGTCAATGTATTTCCTCCTCCTTATGATTTTCTTAATAATATTTGCTTTTCTCTAGCTTCCTTTATTGTCAGAATATAATATATAATGCATACAACATGCAAATGTATGTTCATAGACTGTTTATATCATCAGTAAGGTTTCTGGTCAGGAGGAAGCAAATGGTAGTAAAAAAAGGCCAGTAGTTTTGGGGAAGTCACGAGTTATATACAAATGGTTGACTGTGCTGGGGGGTCCCACCCTTAACTCCTGAGCTGGTCCGGAGCCAACTGTATTTGGAATGAGAAAAAGAAGACAGAGTGTGAAATAGGCACGATGAGTATGAGAGGAAGAACGTTCCGACATCCGAGTAAGCCAACGACCTCACGTGTCTTAGATTAGTGTGTTTGCACAGAGTGTGCTGTCCGGAAAATTTCCATCTAAATGAATTCTGTTTTTTAGTTCCTATTTTTGTAAAATACATTTTTGCTAGAAAAATGAACATAAGTAGTATGGTTAAAACTGACAAAATATTAAGGAAAACTTTTACAACAATCTGATAAATGAATAATTATGTTCAAAATGTCCAAAAAACCCCCACACCTCAAAACAGATAAATTCATAAAGTAAGTGGAAAACTATGAATATGGCAGTATGTACAATGGCCCATAAATATGAACACTGAGGGACATGCATTCGACGGTTATGCAGTAATTGAACTGCTAATGGAGATTATGTAGTACGGCAGGACATATTCATGACACATGACGTGGAGAGTCTACAAACTTGCGTACACAAAGTGACCGGAGTTATGTAGCTCCTCTACCGTATGACTCTATGGGAGCAAACACACACACACACCACACACAACAGTTATTTAAATGTGGTTCCTGAAAGATTTTAATTAAAAAAAAAATTTTTTTTTTAAATTTTACTTATTTACCAGAGAGAGAGAGATCATAAGCAGGAGGAGAGGCAGCGGCAGAGGGAGAAGCAGGACCCCGCCGAGCAAGGAGCCTGATGCGGGGCTCGATCCCAGGACGCTGGGATCATGACCTGAACTGAAGGCAGATGCTTAACGACTGAGCCCCCCAGGCGTCCCTGAAAGAGTTTAATATTAATAGCAGGGATCTTTGGTAATATTTTTGAGATACTTGTTTCCTTTTTCTTTTTTTTTTTTAATTTCATAAAATAAGCATGAACTTGAGCTTTGAGAGTCATAAATAAATGCGTTTTGCTTTGGCGGGGAGACTCTGTCCCCCCCACTCCCTAATATCATTTTCATGGCCAAATACTGAATTTATATTCAGTAAAGTCTTCACAACTGCCTAGGATTTCCTCAATTTATGATTAGAGCACTTCATTTTTCCTGAATTCACCTGGCACTCTCTGTAAACAAGATCATGGCTAGGCATATAAAATAAAATAAAACAACTGGGAGCATCCAAATGATGTCAGAGTTCGCGGAGTTCATAACAGACTGACAAATCTGGCACCCTGAAGTCCAGGCGTTTTGTTCCTGTGCGACTCAGAGCCGACTTCCTGGTACTGGATCCGTAATTTTTGCGCACAAAGCTAGTGGACTTCCAAGCCTAGCAGATTAGAGGTGAGTCTGAAGGAGGTTGGGGGTGTGGAGAAGCGGCTGACAGCCTGCAACAAGGAAAGTGACAGAAAGCTATAAAAAGAAAGGACCCAGATCATCCTTATATAGTTGTAGAGAAAAGTAACTTAATGAACACTGAGTAATAAAGGAAAGGCAAAATTATAACCAGAATACACTCTTAAAGAGAAGGATAAATTTTGTCTGTTTAATATGATTTCCATGGAAAACGATTACAACAAAAATACTCTTGTATTTCAGGGAATAAATCGCCAACCATATTGAATGACTCATTCCCAGATGTTTCAGGATAATTGTACTGTAATCCTTTAACCTTTTGCTCACTTTTCTCATCACTAGAGAACACTTGCCTCTTGGTCTGTGTTAGCCCGATGCAAGGACCATGACGTTAATAGACCTCTATGGACCGGTACCGTATAGACGGGAGGTAATAGTGTGGAAAGAAGAATGTGGCTAAATTTTTGACAATGTGGATGGAACTAGAGGGTATTATGCTGAGGGAAATAAGTCAATCAGAGAAAGACAATGATCTCCCTGATATGAGGAATTCGAGAGTCAGGGTTGGAGGGTCAGGCGGGGTGGGGGGAAATGAAGGAAAAAAAGGAAACAACATGGGATCAGGAGGGAGACAAACCGAGAGACTCTTAATCTCAGGAATCAAACTGAGGGTTGCTGGTGGGGAGGGAGGTGGGAGGGAGAGGGTGGCTGGTGACAGACACTGGGGAGGGCATGTGCTATGGGGAGTGCTGTGGAGTGTGTCAAACTGATGAGTCACGGACCTGTGCCCCTGGGGCAAATAATACATTATTAATGTATGTTAATAAAAATAATTTAAAGAGAAAGAATGTGGCTAAGTTGTACCGTCCTTGCATTTTATGGGTGTTAAATCCTATAGCCCTTGTGAGCCAACAAATTCCTTCCACTAACAAATCAGTAAGTTATTCTTATGCAACTACATTTGGTGCCTCATGTAACTTGCTGTGTGTGTGACTCATTTTGGTACAAACAGCTGTTTGCACAAAGCATATCATGGTTGGTATAAGAGTGATGGGTGCCAGAGCTCAGCCTTAAAAGATAAAACTGGGGGACCCTAGACTCTAGACTGTAACAACACTGACAAACCGCTGATTCCGAATGCCCAAACTCCTTACTACCCCGGAGTAAATATGCCTTAAAAGGAGTAGCTCAGCTGGGGGCATTCTCCACCGGTTGGCTCGACTGGGGGTTCCCCTTCCTAACTTTGTTCCCCAATGCAAGTACCCAAGTTCTTCTGCTGTGAAAGTTTCACTTTTGATGATGGCAATCCCCTTTTTCCCCTTTCCTCAAAATTTCCATTTCCCTAATGTTTTAGTCTAGAGGTGGTTCTGCTCACTCCCGCCTCCCACAGTCCTGGCCCCAGCCCAAGGCCGGGCGGGTGGAACGCTGTGTGTCAGGGACCGTCTGGGTCAGAGTGACGGGGCTGACGCTCAGCTGCTGAGACAGACTCGGCTCCAGCTGTGCGGCCCGTGGATAAAGGACCCTTTCTGCGCCCCCTCTCCTTCCTCGCAGGATGGGGCTCACAGAAGTCTCTTTCTCCGTCTCTGCCTTTTATGCACCCATCACAGCTCAACATTGCCTTCTCTGTGCTTTCGGTTTTCCAGACGGAACATAGAAAGTTAGGGGACTTGTCATTTGTGCTTGGAAACTACTCAGAACTTGCATTGAAAAAAGAAAGTTTGCATCCCCTCCGTCCCAGTGTGGTATCCACTCAGTTTTCCCTGGATTTAGGTCTAGATTTCCACTCCCATGTCTCTTGAGCCAAGCTCAGCGGGGCCTCAATTGCTTGCTAAGGCTGCTGTTTCTCTCCAACAGACTATTTCTTGTTTTCAACGTGGCTTCCCTTGGTTCTAATTTCTGTGTATTTTTCTCCTATCCACCCATCTCGAAGTGCTTGCTCTCTGACCACACACCAGTTCTGCCTTCTCCCCTCCTGGGCTCTTTCCCTACTATCCTTTAGTCTTTCCCCTGGTCCACTCCCCCTTGCCTCCTTCCCGCCCCCATGGTCACCCATTCCCTTCCTCATCCTAATTCTCTCCATTATTCCTGTTAGTCATTTCTGCTCCCGACCCCTATCTTTTCTGTCCTTCATGTTCTGTGTGTCTTGCTTTCCCTCTTCTGATAAGCCGAACCTGACGAGAAGAAAAGATATTTCTTGCCAGAAAAATTTTGCCATTCCACTTTAACAAAAATAAGTACTGCCAGTAGAATTGCTTAACATTAATGAAAAATAAATATTTGCTGAAAGATAGGAAGCAGGACAAAAAGTACTTATTTGCCGTAGTGGAAGTTAAAATTTGATACTGTGAACTCAAAAGGACCCATTTCTCTTAATAGTTCAGGAGCCCAAACTGGCAAGCTCGGTGCTGATATACCTCGGGTCTACTGCCGAGTCTGTCCTGCGGAGTCACTTCATCTAATATAAGTCATTGTACGATTCTTGATTTTCTAATTATTAGTTTTCCTAATAGTGTAAGTCTAGTGTAGCTCTTTTTTAATGCAAAAGGATATATCAAGAAGAGTTTTTCTCCCATCTGCTGAACCCCAGGTCACTTCCCAGATGCAACTACAGTTTAGATCCCCAAGAACTCTCCATGCATAATAGGAATGTGTGCATCCGTACGTACAACCGTGCTGCTATAATCTTGATTCCATCTCCTACAAATGGAAGCGTGCTATACATATTACAACATAACTTATTTCGTTTGCTAAATAATATATCATAGAGTGTATTTCAGTAGGTGCTTATAAGTCTGTTTTATTCTTTTTCACTGTTTCATAGGACCCCACTTTACTAAGACTCTATAACTCAGCAGTTCTCAATTTTTTTGGGGTCTCTTATCAAAGCTTCACACTCTTAAAATTACTTAAAAGTCCAAAGATTTCTCCTTAATTATATTGATGCTTATGTAATATTTACTATATACAAATGTCTACATATTAGAAATCAATTCTGAAAAATTTATATATTAAGATGACAACCATAGCCTACTGCATATTAACATAAATATATTTTATGAAAATTAATTTTATTTTCTAGACTTAGTATAAAAATGGCAGTTTTTATAATTTTGTAAATCTCTTTAATTTTTGGCCTAATTAAAGACAAATGGATTCTAATATCCACTTTTGTATTCAATCTGCTACAAGATTTTGTTTTGATTGAAATATGTAAAGAAAATCTGCCCTCACACAGATATGCAGTTGGAAAAGAGAGGAGTGTTTTGGTAGTCTTTTCAGATAATTGTGAATATTCTTCTCCGCACAAAAAAATCAAAGATGTTGTAATTTCTTAAAGGTTAGTTACAATATAGAATCTGAAATCACATAAACTTTTCCTGCTTTGTTATGTTAAAAGCTATTGGTCTCTCTTACACTTTGAAGGGATCATTTCTCTCCGCATGTGTTGTAGGATCATGCCTTAATCACTTGGAAAATAGGATTTACTGAGTTATGCAGATCTCCCAAAGGTTGGCTTATTCTATTACGTCATATCACAAAATAATATTTATAAATATCACAACCAATCTCCCCCCAAAATCTTTAAGTACTAAGAACTTGTCAAGTTCCTGGAGGTTCTGCAAAATTCTGATTTTTCTCTTGAAAGCTCAAATTTTACCATTGTAAGAAGGGTGGTCTACTGTTTTCCTTGAAGTGATAAGTCCACTTATTTTTGAGGAGGTATCTGCCCAGTAACTAGAGTTTGAATTCTGAATAACTACAGCTCGCCTGTCAGTTTTTTCAAGCAAAATGTTCCATTATAGTCCAACTTGCAACTCAAACAATGGGATAAGCGCTTTTCCTTGAATAACCCTTGTACTTCATACAATGCTTTTTGTACGCTTCTCATTCTGTCACACAGAATATTAAAAGACAAGGACTCAAGGGACAAAATTTAATGAAACTGGTAATTTGTACTGCCTCATCAAGGACATTCTTAAGTAAAACTAGCTTTTTTTTTTTTTTTTTAATGGGCATGTGTCGTGCTGGAGAATGCAATGGCCTCCGCTTGAACTTCCGGCACGTCTCGAGGCCACTGTCTCGATTCACACTTAGGCACCATCAGTTTCACCCACCATCGCTTTTGTACTATCGATGCAAACGTCAAAACAATGAAAAAGATGCATAATGTCTTAACATGATTAAGAAAGTAGCTTTGACCTCACAGTCAGTCCCAGGGGTCTGTGGATCAGATTTTGGGAACGGCTATGACTACTTATTTAGCCTCCTTGCCCAACATTTAGATTGTTTCTGGTCGTGTGCTAACACAAACTTTCTTTGTACAATATCCTCAAATCAATATTTCTTGATTTCCCATTTGTAAGACGATTCAAGCTTCAAGGGCATTAAAGAGCTAAAAATCCCTTATTTTCTGGCTCTATTTTGACAAAAGTAACTTCTATTTTTAGAAGATAGAAAACTAACATCTATTGGGCACCTAGGGTATGTTCTGGGTGCTTTTTATACCCATTTCATTCTATATGTGCAATAATCCCATGAGAGTATTATGCCCCCATTTTACAGATGAGGAAACTGAAACTCAGAAAGGGTCCTAACTTGACTAAGACCACCAACAAGTAAGTGCTTCAAATAGGACTTGAGGCTTTCTGTCTGATTTCAAAATCTATGTTCTTTCCCCAGTGTTCCAAGTGGGTTTCATGAAACCAGCACTAAAATCATCTGTGATCATCTAGAATGTGGATGATGGAGCCTTACCCCACAGCTCTCAAGCTGGAATCTCCCACAGTAGAGCCTGGATATATGCTATTAAAATAAGCTCTCCAGGCACTGGGACCCTGAAGGACCCCTGTCTTACAGTTAACACCTTCAGAGCTGGGCCATCAATCCTTTTTTCAAAAGATACTTTTCTAGGGGTGCCTGGGTGGCTCCGCTGGGTAAGCATCTGCCTTTGGCTCAGGCCATGATGCAGGGGTCCTGGGACTGAGCTCCTGGTTCTGCTCCCTGCCAGGGGAGCCTGACTTTCCTGCTCCGTCTGCCCCTCCCCGGGCCTGCTTTCTCTCTCATAAATAAATATACTTTGAAAAGAGATACTTTTCTAATATTCAAATAAAGTCATGAATTAGTGGGATCCAAAAGTCATAGCATAGATCCTACCAGGAAGGTCCAATTTCCTTAGTTAATAACCAGGTGTGTATGTCAGCTCCTTTGGACACTTGGTCCCTTTGGGCAATCAAATTACCATTCATTCTCTCTGTGAACTGCTTCCCCTCCCAAGAGGTTCACCTCAGCCTCTCACAGGGTTAGGTGGGAGCTTTTTTGTGAAAAAACCATCTGCACATGCACACTGCAATTGGGTCATGCCGTCTGTGGCTGTAGAGCCTCTGAGATTAAATAAAGTGCCTTGGGGTAAATTATTCTTCTGATTAATGATGAACTATGACTAGAATCAGATTCATCTGGCATTCCTTGCAATAGAACCATTAAATGGCTGTTACTAATTTATCTGAGATGCATTGCTCAATACCTACTGAATACATCCAACTCACATACTTAATAAGAGAATAGGGTCTCTGGTGGCTCAGTCAGTTAGGCATGTGACTCTTGATTTCAGCTCTGGTTATGATCTCGGGGTTATGGGATGGAGCCCTGTGTCAGGCTCCGCACTGGGCATGGAACCTGCTTAAGCTTCTCTCTGTCTCCCTCTGCCTCTCCCCACAGCTTTCGCAAAAAATAGTAGAGAATGATAAAGATTAACTAATTTCACATGATGTGACTTTTGGGGGGGCTTGAGCAGAAGGACTTGGGCCCCCTACATGAAATAACATCTGTAACACACTCCTGGTTTGCAATTTAGTGGATTTGAAAGGCACATCTTCTTACGTCTGGCCCACTCTTCAATCTGCAAACAGAATGTTAGTGGTTACCTTCTGCAGTTTCTCATCTGTAAGAACATCCGAAATGCCCTAGATCACGTGGAGAGCGCCCTTCGTGTCATGCAGTACACTTCCAGGTCTCCTTGCACGGCTTAGCCAAGACCGTGCTGTGAGAGAAGCTCTTGCCTGGGAGAAAAGACTCATCCAGTACCAAGTCAGGCTCCACATTAAAGCTGGGGAGAGTTGCTAGACCAAAACAAACTTTTAGGGAGGGTAAGGAACCTCAATCCGATCTGAGTCAGACTCAAAGGTCAACGAGAAAACACATCTGAGGGGGTTTGGGGGGGTTATCTTATCTGGGTTTTGAAGTGTTTAGCTCTAGCTGAATGTCCAGTTAATGGCAGAAGCCGAGGAGGAGACCAGTAACAGAGAAAGAAGCAAGGTCCAGCTGAACAGAACACAGTTACACAGAAACTGGGTAAGAAAGTCATGTAGGAATAGACTTATAGAATGTAGCTGGGCACCAGAACCTGGGAGCTGGGCCAGGCAAGCAGAGTTGCCAGGCCCATAAGGTTTAAGGAAGGCTGTGGCTTGGGGCTCACAAGAGGTTCAACGTACCAGAGATGGAGGAAACCCTGCTTCCAGACGCCACTCCCAACTGAGCGGGGCTGGGGAGCAGCCTTCTGGCTCTCACTGGCCTGGGGCCTTGTTGGTCTGAGTTTAGAGGTAACACTATCATTACTAGCCATTAATTCATTTGTGTATTTTAATATAGTCTCATGGTTGGGGCTTTTTTCTTAGCCCATTGTCAATGTCTTACTGAGGTTCATTGTCAAGGAGGTTAAATGGGAGTCGTCTGTTGAATGTTTTATTGAAGCTGCAGGAGGTATTATACCCAAAGGTGGTATCTGGGACCATCTGTAGAGGTGGACCTTAATCTATTGCATGCCAGCTCCAATCGATATTTTGATGTTTTAAAGCTTCTTTGATTCACTTCGCTATTAGAATAAGAATGTATATTTGCTTTATAGGAGTCCAGATGGATTCCTGTCTAACTGAGAGACAAGAGCAGTCGGGGCCTCTTGAAGTAATAGCATGATTTCCTCCCTAGAATTCATCATTTATGAGCAAGGCATCTATACTAATGGCTTGTGAACAGTTTTTATTCTTGACACATTTATATTTTATCTTGGCCACACCATACGCAGGACATCTGAAAACTATCAAAAGAAGAAAAAGCTTTGGCCAGATTAGATTTATAGTAGTCTGAAGTAGAATTTGAGAAAAATACAAAGGTACAGGGCTATAGCAAGGCCATGGAAAGTGATTAAGGATCATTAGACCGGAAACTATACTGACTTTGCTGGACTGTAGAACTCTCCTAATTATGATGCAAAACAGCATCCGTGTTTCTCGCTGCGTCCTTCACACGAACAGCTCATGAGTCTCTGCATACAGGAATGGCACTTGGAGATTCCTGGCAATGAATTCTCTAGTCGTCTCTGTTGGCCTTCGGAACTGTGCGGCACTGAAACTAACATGGTTTGACCGTTCGGTGCTACATGACGTGAACAGGAAAGGACGCAGAAAGTATGGGACGCCTGGTAAGGACACCAGCCCTGAACACGCTTCATGACACACTGAAGAAGGCAAGTCTCAGAGGCTTACATGCATGGTCCCTCTCTGTCCTGCCTTAGATGAAAACTTATACACACATACATGTAACATGTAACATGTAACATGTAACATGCATGTGTGTGTAAATAGCACCAAAGGTAAAATGGATCCTTTCAAGTCTACTCTTACTCTCTGCTCATTTTTGACAAAATTGTTAAACACAGCAATGTGAGCTCTGCTGTTGTGTGAGTAAAGCCATAGGCCTGTCTTCTCCAAAAGCCAGGATCCAGATGTGACAGTAGGACGACGCTGAAGGTGCTTCCCAGGGTGGAGCTCCTCTAAAGCCACCGGGTGTGGATATTTCCACAACCCCTCCCCAGGGGTCACCAGGACTGGAAAAATAGGGATTCATGATTCTCCTTGAATCCCAGCAACTCCTGAAGGCATCTGCTATTTCTGTTCCCACTAATATAGACAGACACAACTTAGAAAAAAAAATTCTTCCTACATTTCATAAGATTGCATTAACTAAGCAGGAAGGAGGGCATCATATAGTCTGGTGAAACTGGTTCACTGTTGCTTCTATGCTCTGTGAAAATGAATAAAGGAAGCCTCATTGGAAATGGGGCCGGGGGTGCCTGGCTGGGTCAGTCAGTTGAGTGTCCCACTTCTGATTTTGGCTCAGGTCATGATGTCAGGGTCGTGAGATCAAGCTCCGCATCTTGGAGCTCCATGCTGAGCAAGGAGCCTGCTGAAGATTCTCTCTCGCCCTCTGACCCCTGACCCCTGCTCTCACACACTCTCTTTCTACGAAATTTAATAAATAAATAAAAATAAAAAATAAGAAACTAAATGGGAGTCAGGAAACCATGGAGCGAGCTCTCAAGCTGCCATTCCTGACAGCTTCACAGTCCAGCAGGAAGAAGGAAGGTGTCCTCACAGCCGGAAACAGCAAGCTGGCCGACTCTGGCTACGGAGAAGCCACCACCACTTCCAGCTCTCCTTTCCTTCGACGAACTTTTGTTTGGAGCAACCCCTGTCAGCCTTCTCCTTTCCTCTCCAGGAAAGGATGCTCTCCGCTTTATCCTCTACCCTTGCCTACGGTTGGCCGCGGTTTGCATAGGCCCCGAGTTATAATTCCTCTGCTGTTACTCTGAGCAAACTCATTTGCAGCTCTGCCACCAAGTCAGTCACCGGGTCTGACAGAGGCTGAGAGGATCGTCATCCTGCAGAGGCGGGGTCAGATCTACACACAGGAGGGCCCCACCCGTGCGCAGGCCCTGGAGATGCTCCTCCCCGCTGCCTCTGCTCCAGGCGCTTTGACCTGCAGGCAGCTGTGCACAAAGCATTCCAGGGACAGCGGCCTGCCAGCACGGCGGTGTCGTCTTCGTCTTCCAGTGAGGGAGCTGCAAGCCCATATCCTTCAGGTGGGCCCGACCCACTTTAAGCTCCCGTCACACTGTCTGCTAGTCACGGTCAGCCTGCATGTCCCTGAGATCTCCCGGGCTGCGGCCCCCCCTGCTGCCTGGGACAGGTTTCTGTCCATCATGTCCTGTGTTTTGACTGAGAGGCAGCTCTGAGGACAGGCTGTGACCGCTCTGCTGCTCTACGGCGTCTCCAATCCCCCACCTCCTCTGCAATGAACCGATAAATGAATCAAGGTCCCCAAAATAAACAAAATGAAACGAAGTCGTTGGCCACTTCATGAACTTGGCAGTTGAGTCGTTGAGCCGGACAGCTCCGCTGCTCTCCGAGAGTCGAGTCTTTCGGGAGCGCGTGTGGGTCTCGCGGAGAGCAGCTCTGCCTCACGCTAACGCGCCCTACCGGGAAGCCGTCACAGGTGTCGCCAGTGTCTTCAGACAGTTGCTGGACATCCTGGAGTAAAGCGACCCGCAGCCAACCGTGCTGTCCTGTCCGTCTCAGGAGATGCGTATTCCAAAACAAGGGATCCGAATCTTTCCAGGAACATGACTTGTATCCTTGAATCCTCAAAGTACAGATTCATCAGCCAGACCTAAGCGACAAGCGGCAATGGAGACGTGGTCAGGCTGCCTACGGGCCTCGCAGCTCTCCGCCCGGGAGCAAGTCTGCCTGTTCTTCTGGTCCGAAGGATCACACGGCAGTCCCCAAAGTAGTAGTACGGGCTTGGTCAAGGATTCCCCTCCCTTGGCCCTGCCCTTCCCAAACACAGATGGACTTTGGTGGTTTTAGCAAATTGAAAGCAACTTTAAAGATTGCTTTTTTAAAAAACTTGATTTAATTTGTAAAAAACACAAAGAAAGCTGCTAGTTGCAAAGTAGTTGAGGAGCAAATAAAACTGGCACTTAATTTGCCAGTTGCCTCATGTCCAAGCAGAAGTCGAAGAACGGGCTGGATACCACTAAAGCCTGCTGCAAAATTAACGTGCATTTATCTCTCTTCTGATCTTAACGCTCAACGTGGGCTGACACTGTGCATGCGTTAGCTGTGGAGCACTCCAGATCCACGGGCAGCTAGTTATCAGAGATTTCTTAGACCTAAGTCTCACCGGCTCAACTTGTAAGATAAAAAGATGCCTTAGAATATGTCCTGAATAAACCTGCTGGATACTCAAACGGCCGCATGCGGGGAGATGATTACAACAAACACACACTTACTTGTCTTCTGCCGCGCTCGAATAGGATGCGATAAGATCCCTTTCTGCACTTGCATACGATTCGAACGCAAAGTCGTACATTACAGGTGGTTCCTCAAGGTGTGCACACTTGAGCAACTCCCATGGAAGGACACGAAAGCATCCGACAACATGGGACAGCGTTAGCTCAAGAGAGGTCACAACAGAACTTCCTTTGAGAGCTAAGAACGTATCACACTATGCGGGTTGCAACGTCAAATAAAACTGCATCCTGAGGAGCCATGCCTTTTCCGTGGGGGGGTCCTGACCCTGCCGTGCCTGCCTAGCACACGGCAGACCTGCGTCAGTGCTCACGGAGAGAACCTTCAGGAACACGGTAGAGGTCGCAGGGCACCGCCCCCAGCGTGCAAGTGAACTCATTACCTGAGGAATGCGTGTTTTGCTGTTATTTTAATATCCTAATTATCTCGATGTTTACCCCAAAATAACAGCGGCAGTGATACCATAAGTTAATGCAGAGAACAGTATTAAAAAAAAACACAGTGCTTTAAGTGACTGTTGAGTTTTCAATGCACACATTCGCATCATGAATCTTAGGAGAACCTCTACCATCACTTAGTACAGTCTCAAACCTCTGCTTAGACTCTTCTGAGTAACAGAGAACACTGTGCATCCCAGGGCAGTTCATCGCAGTCTGGGCGTAGCTCTCACCATGACAAAGATGCTCCTCATTTAGAACTGAATTTGCCTCCTGTAAATTCAACCCTTTGTCCTTTAGCAAAGACTTCTAGACCAGGAGGATCCTTCGAGCATTTTAAAAATTTTTATTTTTCAAATTTTTTAATATATTTTTAAATTTTCAGCAATTGTTATTTTTAGTATAGTTGACACATAATGTTATGGCAGTATGAGGTGTACAACATAGTGATCTGACAATTATATCCATCACTAAACGCTTACCGTGATACGTGCTGTTACTGTCTGTCCCCATACAACGTTAGTATGGTGTTCCTGACTCTGTTCCTTGTGCTACACTTTTCATCCCTGTCATTTCTTTATTTTATAACTGGAAGTTTGTACCTCATGACCCCTTCACCCGTTACACCTAACCCCCAGGCTCCTCCCCTTCGGCAATTACCAGTTTGTTTCGAGTCTGTTTCTATTTGGTTGTTATTTGTTTGTTTTGTTTCTTAGATTCCACACATAAGTGAAATCACGTGGTATTTGTCTTTCTCTGACTTTTTTCACTTAGCATAATACCCTCCAGGTCTGTCCCCTGCGGCAACATTTCATTCTCCTAATGGCTGAGTAATACTCCTTTGTGTATACACCCAAGGCCAACGTCCACGAATTTATGGCTATGCCCGCTCTTAGGAGTTTTTGGTTTCAGGTCTTACATTTAGGTTTTAATCCATTTTAAGTTTACTTTTGTGTATGGTGTAACTGTCCAGGTTTTCTAGCACCATTTATTAAAGAGACAGTCTTTTCTCCATTGTATGTATTTTTGCCTCCTTTGCTGTAGATTAATTGACCACATAAGCATGAGTTTATTTCTGGGCTCTCCATTCTGTTCTATTGATCTGTGTGTCTATTTTTGGTGCCAGTACCATATTTTTGATGATTACAGTTTGTAGTACAGTTTGAAATCTGGGACTGTGATAATGCCAGCTCTGGGTTTCTCAGGATTGCTGTGGCTATTCAAGGTCTTCGTGGTTACATACAAATTTTAGGATAGTTTGCTCTAATCTGCGAAAAATACTATTGGTATTTTCATAGGTTTTGGATTAAATCTGTGGATCACTTTGAGTATTATGGACATTTTAACATCATTAATTCTTCTAGTCCATGAGCTGTATCTTTCCATTTATTTGTGTCATCTTCAGCTTATTCCTTCAATGCCTTATAGTTTTCCAAATATAGGTCTTTGACTTCCTTATTAAATTTATTCTTAGGTATTTTATTCTTTTTGATACAATTATAAATGAGATGGTTTTCTTAATTTTTCTTTCTGCTATTTTGTTATTATTGTATAGAAATGCAGCAAATTTCTATATGTTGATTTTATATCCTGCAACTTAATTGATTTATATCCTCCAACTAAATTAATTAGTTCTAATATATTATCTATATGTCTGTGTGTGTGTGTGTGTGTGTGTGTGTATATATATATATATACACCACTTCTTTTTTATCCATTTATCAGTCAATAGACATTTGGGCCATTTGGCTACTGTCGATAGAGCTATTACAAACATCGGGGTACCTGTGTCCCTTGCATCATCATTTTTGTATCCTTTCGATAAATAACTCGTAGTGTAATTGCTGGGTAATAGGATAGTTCTATTTTACCTTTTTTGGAAACTTCATACTGTTTTCCAGAGTGGCTGCACCAGTTTGCATTCCCACCAGCAGTGCAAAAGGATTTCCCTTTTTCTGTATCCTTGCCAATAGAGATGATCCTATGAGCTTAACCCTTCAGTTTACTGAAGTGCTGTATCACGCTGATTGGCTTACGTACATGGAACCATTCTTGCGCACCTGGAATAAATCCCAGTTGATCATAGGGAATGATCCTTTTAGTGTATATTTTAATTTCTTTGCTAATATTTTGTTTAGGATTCTTGCATCTATGTTCATCAAAGACATTGGTTTTTAATTTCCTTTTTTAAAATAGTGTCTTTGTCTGGTTTTGGTAATGCTGGCTTCACAAAATAAACTTGGAAGCATTCCTCCTATTTTTCTTCTTCTTCTTCTTTTTTTTTTTTTTTAAAGTAAACTCTATGCCACAAATGGGGCTTGAACTCATGACCCTAAGTATGCCAACTGAGCAAGCTGGCACCCTCCTTCCATTTTTCTCCTATTTTTTTGGAATAGTTTGTAAAGGATAGATATTAAGTCTTCTTTAAATGTCTGGTAAAATTATCCGTGAAGCCATCTGATCCTGGCCTTTTGTTTTATGGGAGTTTTTTGATTACTGACTCAATTTTGTTACTAGTAATTTGTTCAGACTTTTTATTTCTTTCTGATTTAGTCTTGGAAGATTATATATTTCTAGGAATTTGTCCATTTCTTCTAGATTGTCTAATTTACTGACATACAACATTTCATAGTGATCTCTTATAATCCTTTGTATTTCTGTGGTATCAGTTATAAATTTTCATCTTTCATTTCTGACTCTATGTATTTGAATCTCCTCACTTTCTTTTTTTGATAAGTCTGGTTAAAGGTTTACCAATTTTGTTTATCCTTTCAATGAACTAACTCTTAAGTTTCATTGACCTTTTCTACATTTTGGTCTCTATTTCATTTATTTTCACTATGATCTTTATTATTTCCTTCTACTAACTTTGGGTTGTTTGGGTTTTTTTTTTTTTCTGTTGTTGTTCCTCTGATATAAGTTTAGATTGTTTATTTAAAATTTTTCTTGTTTCTTGAGGAAAGCATCAAACATTCAAAAACCATTATTACATAATCCTTTTCCTCCCTACCCCAAAGTGAATATCCTTGTCCAAGATAAATATTTCTGATTCCCTAAGACATGGTTTGTGTACTCTCTTTCCTACTTTGGGTATGTTCCAGTCTGCTTGTGTTTTCCTAAAATGAAATACTAAAACCTAAAAACTTTAGGTTTTTAAAAACTTATTTTGGACTTTCCCTGCCTGCCTATAATCATCGTCTTGGACATGCTTAACTCATATTTCACTTGGAATTAATACCTCAGAGATGTTTTTATGTCAACTACGAGTAAGCAGCATTGCCTTTTTACTTTCATGATTAATTTTTGTTTGTTTCGAATTTATATTTATTCATATTTAAAAATTTTTCATTGTACTTGTTTTGAAATGATTTTTCAAGCTATCATTACAGAGACTTGAATCTTGTGTCTGTCATTCTTGTGACATATATCACATTAGTTCATCCTCTCCTAAGCCAACAGTGAAATAAATTCTGAACAGCCCAGAGACTTCTGCCCGAATCCTATCTCAAGCTTCTCCGAGACCCTGTACGAGAGGAGTTTACATACCGCAAATGTGTTGGAGCTAAGACTGTCTCTGAGCATGTTAATGTCCAGAAGCGACTAACTCCCTCAGGCTTTTGTTTCCTGCAGGTTTAGCAGGAGCCAGTTTCAAACTATGTGGGAACCTCTTCCTGCCAGGCATGGTGTTTCATGTTCGTGTGATGTCCTGTTTTTGAATAAAACCTTAAGAGTCTTTTGACTTTTCTTTTCTCCCTTAGAGTAGATGTGATTTTATCCCCTTCCCAACTTCTACTTCACTCCCATCCCAACGACTTCACTCTTTCTTAAGATCCATGTTAATTTGTCAAGAGGAAAGACATGGGAGCGAAGGAAGTCGCAGCCACCAGAGCAGAGAGAGCTGCGAGCGTAAAGGGAGATTGTACTTTGTGTCTGGAAATTCCCTCATTTCTCCTCTGCATCTCTACTGTTGGTATTTTTTTTTATATAATTATTATTTTTTCCTAGTCCAGGGTCCAATCCAAGGTGACACATTGCATTTAACTTCCCTATTTATTTATTTATTTATTTTAAAGATTTTATTTACTTGACAGACAAAGGTCACAAGTAGGCAGAGAGTCAGGTGGTGGGGTGGTCGGGGGCGGGTGGAGCAGGCTCCCCACTGAGCAGAGAGCCCCATGCAGGGTTCGATCCCAGAACGCTGAGATCACAACCCGAGATGCAGGCAGAGGCTTTAACCCACTGAGCCACCCAGGCGCCCCTACTGTTGGTATTGTTTTAACACAAAATGCAGCTGACAATTTGAAGTGTATAAGTAGAAGCAAAACGCAGATCATGGCAAAATGATGGTTTAATGAAACGTTGGTATTAAGTTCTGTTTCAAGTCAACTGGGTATGGTTTTAACACACCTGCCCAAGTCCTAAAAATTTAGAGCCTGGGTTACAGTTAGATCCCACACGCAGAGATCCGCTACCTACAGGTTCTGACTTGCCGTCCGGGGCATCTGTCTGATTTGGTTTAGACAAAGCAGTACTGTGATGGCTCTGCTTACTCAGGAACAAGTCAGGGCCTTGGAACTTGGCCCCTCCCTTGTCCTGTGACTTTAGGTAAGTCACTTAACTCCATGGGCTTGCTTCCACCTTTGTAGATGGAAGTGACGTTGAATTATATCATCCTGAAGTTTTTTTAGTTTTAATACCATTGTCCTTTAAAAGAATTTTTTTAGTAGTTTGAAGTTGACTATGTTTGTAGTTATAAAATAATGTGTTCATTGAAGAAAAATTAGACAAAATGAAGAAAAAGAAATTTTTATGATATCATCGAACAGGGACAATAGCTACTAATACTTTGGTTTATTGCCCTAATTCTATTTTCTATCCATGCATATCTCTACATAGCATTTAAATACTAGACACATTTATGATACTTCTTACCTAGGATTCCTCAAGCCCGAGGATTCAAAGTGATTTTTCTGGTCACCAGAATCGAGGGTGGCCCATTCTTAGACTGACTAAAGACCTACATCTCGAAAAGATGAGCTGAGCCAATCAGTTTTGGAATTTGGAACCGGGAGACTCAGAGATGAAGCCAGTGAACAAAGCAAAGGTGAGTAAGGTAAGAGGAACACATGTGAGGTAGAGCAGAGGGAAGGACAACGTTTGGATATGCGCAAACCAAGGTATGGGTATGAAGTATGAGACAGGAAAATCTATGTGGAAGGAAAGAAAGTAGTCCTGGTAGCGAGAGAAATGTGGAGAAGGCATGGAGAGAGAAGGTTTTACAGGGAAACCGAGCGCCCAAGAAAGGAGCTTTATGCTCAGTGATTTTATACATTCAAATTCCAACAGATGCCCCCATCCTTGATTCCTATAACTTGATTCTCACGAGAGCTCTAAAATATACCTAAAGCCCCTTTTATCTGGAGTGGTCCCATGCTGCTGACAACCAAAAGAGAACTGTCTCAATTTAAGTTTGCATTGACATTTTTATTGACTTCTAAAAATAGTTTCCCTAAGTTATTACATATTTTTAAAATAGTTTTTAATGGCTAGATAATATATCGTATTATACATATACACTGTATAAGAAAGCTAAATGACAAAATTGGTTACTCTTAATGCTATTAAAATTATTCAGAGTATTAAGACATCTAAAACCCTGTTGCCCAAATATTCTGGAATTTAAGAGTCCTTTTCCTCCTAGAAGCATAAACACACACACACACACACACACCCACACACACACACCCCAGCTTAGCGAGGAGACATCTAGCCTTCCTGCCGGTAATTCCTTGAGTACTGCTTTCCTGACTGAACCCATTACAAGTGCTTTTACGAGGACACGGTGGGTATTTTCCAGCTTCCCCATGCCACTGTAACTCAGAATAAGGCAGACATAGCCCCACCCTCACCTGGTCTTAGTCATGGGGCAAGAAAATCTGGGGTGAAGGCCCCAGTGAAGTCCAGATGAGCAGGTCAGGAGCACAACAACCACACAGGCACCTAAGCCCTAAATCTGTATTTTCTCTGCAATAGAAAAATTGAAAGAATATATAATGTCACAATTGTTCTTGAAGGAAAAGCAGAAACTGGATCCGTTCATAGATCAGCACCAACGCTAGATACAACCTCAGAAAAGCTGCGAGGAATCTGGGCTCCATTCTCTGTTTCAAAATATATCAAACGCTGCTCTTTGTGGGTTTGGAAATTGTCCCGGGGGGAAAACGCTTATCACCTTCCTTCATACAAACTGCATCCACGTGGTAACTTGAAAATTCTCCTGGAGCCCTCTTTTTTAACATAACAGAAAAATTAGTCTTTCTATCTGGGTTCCTCCCAAACCCCTAAACTCACACCAGTCCTCTTACAAAATCACACCAATTCAATATTAGCAAATATACATGAAAGGGAAAACCCACAGGCATAATTAAGGCGGCAGGGGCATTTCTGAATCGGAAGAATAGACATTCCCTAAGTGCTCTGCCTCGTTTTATTTAATTTTTTTTTTTTTTCAGGGAATAGATGATACTGTGATGTAGCTAAACCACCTAGGAGACAAGAGACAAAGTTTTAATTTGCTCAGTACTGTTTAGGAATGATCGTGGGCTCACTGAACTCAAAGGTTGATTCTGAAAAAATGAGATGAAGTGTATAAAAGCTTTTTGTTAAATTTTAAGCAATTTACAATACAATTCTTCCCTTTTGCCGAAAGGTCAAGGAAGCAAGAAGTTCTGGTGAACAGAATAGACGGGCATGTCACAGACGTGTGTCCAAATCTTACCTACTTATTGCCGGTCAAGTTCCTCATCACTCTGCACTTGGTTTCCTCATCTAAAATACGGTGTTATTGATGCCTTATGCAGTCCATCAAGCTTAAATGCATTCTGTATCAGTAATGCCTTCCCCATTAAGTTAACGAAAAGGTTAAATAACAGGTGTGATGTGGTCGTAATGGATATCCGTGTCTTGTTTCCGAATTCCATTGTTTGTCTGTCTCCGGTGCTCCTTGTTAGCTGTGATCTAGCTATTGTTTTTCAATATTAGGTAAAAATTTTCCTAGAAAATCTTTCAATCAAAGTATAAGAAATGGAATTGATGTTATGTCCTTTCTGATATTTATTTCTAGTTATAGACAGCATAAATCTGTTTAGAAAACTCCAGGAGATGGGACACGTGGGTGGCTCCGTCGGTAAACCATCTGCCTTCCACTCGGGTCATGATCCCAAGGTCCTAGGATCGAGCCCCACATTGGGATCCCTGCTCAGTGGGGAGCCTGCTTCTCTCTCTCCCTCTCCCACTGCCCCTGCTTGTGCTCTCTCTCTCTCTCAAATAAATAAATAAAATCTTAAAAAAAAAGAGAGTGAAAGAAAACACCAGGAGAGTCAACTAATAAAACATTAGAATTAATTTTTTTTAAAGTTCAGTATTGTGACCAGATTCAAATTAAAATCCAAAATTCAAAATTTGTTCTATGTATTAGTAATAACCAGTTTGGAAATATTATGGGGAAAATATAACTTATAATAGCAATAAAATATACAAAATATATAATAATAACTGATTAAAAATTATGTGATACCTTTCATAAAGAAAAATTATGAAATTTTCCCAAAGAACAGAGAAAATATTGGAACAGGGAGATATTCTTTATTCTAAATGTGATGGACAATTATTATAAAGATGTCAATTCATGCCAATTTATGGACTTAGTGTACTTTCAATAAAGTTTCAAAAAATTTTAGAACATACCCAAAATAATTTTGAAAAAGTAATGAGGGAAATCAAAAGGTATTCTAAATCTGCAAAAATCAATAATATAGCATGCTCCCAGAAAAAAAGGACAAAGTCCAATGACTCTAAGAATTTACTGTACAATAAACTGAGTGTCACATACTGAGACAGAATTAACTCTCCAATGATGGCATTAGATCAAATTTGATAATTTAAAAACAATCAACCTAGATTCTCACCTCATTCTATATCAAAAGTCACTATCCTACAATTATTTATGTGTTAAATATCAATACTGATGCCCCAGAAAAACTGGAAGAAAAGCAAAGTAATGATATCGGGTGACTAACACACACACATGCACACACATTTGTCAGCACAACCATAGACAGACAGAGATGTGTGGCCATAAATAATACAGCTGAATCTGAGCAGACTTCCTGGTTGTAACAATTAATCACCTGGGCTGACCCAAGCGATCTGCTTGGTTAGAAGGGTGGTTCTCTCAAACCTCACTGTATTATATGATATGCAATATCACACATTTGGAAGAAAAAAAGAGGAAGGAAGGAATGGCGTGGGGAGGAAGGGAGGGAGGGACCAGAAGGGAAGGACAGACGGGCGGATGGAAGGAAGGAGGGAAGGAAACATACATCTTTCCCAGACGGAAGAGGACTGTTTTGCAGTCTAACTTTACTAAGTTGCTATTTCCACCTTCTAGAATGTTTGTGCAAATTCTTTTTTTAAAGATTTTATTTATTTATTTGAGGGAGAGAGAGACAGAGATAGCAAGAGAGATAGCAAGAGAGATCACAAGGGAGAAGAGGGAGAAGCAGGCTCCTTGCCAAGCAGGAAGCCCAAGCAGGTCCGATCCAAGGACCCAGGGATCATGACCTGAGCTGAAGGCAGGCACTTAACCAACTGAGCCACCCAGGAGCTCCTGAAATTCTCTTAAACAAAATTAAACAGTCGATAAGGGGAAAATATGGGGTGCCTGGGTGGCTCAATGGGTTAAAGCCTCTGCCTTCGGCTCAGGTCGTGATCCCAGAGTTCTGGGATCAAGTTCCGCATCGGGCTCTCTGCTCAGCCGGGAGTCTGCTTCCCTCTCTCTCTGCCTACTTGTGATCTCTGTCAATTAAATAAATAAAATCTTTAAAAAAGGGGGGGTATTTATTTAAACATATGACAGCATTGGAGCACCTGTGTGGCTTAGTCAGTTAAGTGTCTGAATAACCTTCTGAAATGTAACTGGGCAGTACATAATGGTGAAATTTTAGAAGTTTCCAGCCTTTGTCATATCTAGGAAAAATTATAAAGAAATAATTAGGGAAACATACACAGATCTATGTATAAGTATGTTCTTTTTAAAAAATTTTAACACTATTGATAATGGCAAAATTCAGGAACAACCAAAATATCCAAAGCTTAAAAATAATTTAAACTATAATGATATACTCAAATATTATTAAAATTGGGATTTTTGACATTATATTATAGACCTGAAACTAATATAATGTTGTATGTCAATGTATGCCTTAATTAAAAAATTGATATTTTTGAAATCTATGTAATGACATTGTAAAACACTCATATAATAAATGAAGTTAAAACTGTTTGAATAAAAACTGTAAATGTTTTATAATCTTAGTTATATAATAACAAATGTTGCATAGGTTGGAAGAAAATACCAAAAAAAAAAAAATGCTACCTTTGGATTGTAGTTATCTTTGGGTTGTGGAAATTTTTGTTTCCTTCTGACCTCCCCTAAATTTTCCAAATTAACACCATAATGAAGAATAAGGAGTGTATTATGTCCATAATCATAAAAAGGGTTTTTTTAGAACTAAGAAAAAACAACCAAATTCTATTTCAAATAATGCAGTGCCATTCCAATTTCTCATTAATTAACATTTTCAAACTCACGCAAGAAACTGAAAGACTCAATCCCTTTTCTCCAAGAAAAATTCTTGAGAATTAAGTATAATACTCAGGTTCCAGGTAATTTGATGAAAATGGGAGGGAATTGGGAACTTAAGTGAGGGAGAGAATTATAGAGCACAATATGAGTTGTATGGTTTCAGGAAAAGCCTTAATTTCTTATACTAAATCACTTTTTAAATTGATTATCTCCACAGTTGTATCAACAAATGGTCACATCTTTCTTGGACATTTTTTGGTTGTTTTTATCATTTATCATTTTCTTAAAGTGCGTGACCGCGGACACATCGTGCTGAGACCAGGGGTTGATATTGACCTGGTGTGACCGCTCAGACACGAGCCCGCTGGACACGCCAATTCCAAAGCACACACGGCGACTTGGAGCTGGGAGTTAATGCTGGAGAACAAACTTGGTTAATTTTATAAGTTCACGGCGTAACCAAATCATCCACGTCTTTACCCTCACCTTCCGTCTTGCAAATACACGGTATTAGTCACCAGGGGAACTAGGTAAAAAGACGAAAAGAAGTTAAGAAGAAATCCATCTTCACTATTACAAAACCATTCTAGAGTGTGTCCATTCTTAGGAAATCCTGATGCAGCTCTATGTGTGATGTCTGTGGAGCTCTCCTAGTCACTGAAACATCCATACGCACGGGATTAAAAAAAGAAACAGTCTAGTTACTATGGCAAACAGTGTGGAGGTTCCCCAAAAAGCTAAAAATCCAACTTCCACACGATCTAGCAACTCCAGTTCTGAGGATATATCCAAAGGTAACAGAAACATTCACTGGAAAAGGTAATCACGCACCCGTGTTCACTGCAGCACGGTCACAAGAGCCGAGGTGTGGAAGCCACCCAGGAGCCCGGCAGCGGATGGACGCCAAAAGAAGCTGCGGTTTGTATACTCGAGGGAATAGTTTCGCATAAAAAATGAGGGAGACCTACCATTTACGACAACAAGAATGGACCCTGAAGTCGTTTATGCTAAGTGAAGTCAGTCAGAGAAGGACAGACACTACCCGACCTCAGTTACCTGCGGAATCTTTAAAACAAACGAACAGTAGCAGCAACAACAACCAAACTCAGAAAAAGAGACCAAACCTGTGGTTGCCGGAGGCAGGTGCAGAGCGGGAATCAGAGGAAGGTCAAAAGGAAAGAGGAAAACACTTCCATTATGAGATAAGTCGATGTCAGGGATGTAATGTCAGCAGAGGACCACAGACAACTCTGTCTGTGTGAGACCACAGACAACTCTTTGACCACAGGAAGGTGGTCAAGAGTGTAAATCCTGAGTTCTCAACACAAGCGAACGTTTTTTTTTTCTTTACTCTTTTCTTCTTTCTTCCTTTTTATCGTATCCATAAGAGAACGAACCTTCTGCAGTAATCATTTCACGGTATATGTTAATAAAATTATCATGCTGCATGCCCTAAACTTACACAATAAAGTATGTCAACTATTTCTCAATAAAAGGAAAAAAAGAACATTCTCAGGGAATTCTTGGGGTTTCCTGCGGTATTCTAATTTTAGGGCACTTCCAGAGATGAACACTCCCTCAGTGGCCAACAATGCTTTTGGGGAGCCCCTTGAACCAGATGAAAAAAACGTACATGAAGAATTCCTCTTGGGACTCCGCTTACACCGTTACAGACCCTCCAGGTCACTCCCACGTCGCACTCCATTCCACGGCAGTTAGACTCCTCTGTGCTCACTCAGGGCAATTTCAGGCCAGCCACCACCTAGGGCAACTTGCGGCACGTGGGCGACCGTTCTGGCTCTATAAACAAACTTTTATTATAAAATGTATAATGTATGCATCAAAAAGGCATGGAATCTATATGTACAATATAAGAAATAGTTAGGAAGGGCCACCCACAGTTACCAAATTAAGAGCACTGTCAACATCCCTAGGAGCACCCTGTGAAGCCCTCCCATGTCACAACCTTCTCCCCAAGTTCATTTTTTGGGATGCAGTCCCTGTTCAGCCCCAGCGGGGATCCTTGGCCAGGATTTTATCAGCATCTGGTAAAGTGTTAGACTTTCCCACAATAGTCCCTACTGTACAGTACACGACACTTTTTTGGCATTTAATAAAAAAGATGCTACTATTTAAAATTTTTTTCTCTATTGAGCATTAGGAAGTGACTGTCTCCCAGGACGTAAAAGGCATATATATTCTACAGAACAGCTTGCTTTAGTAGTCCAAAAGAATTTAACTTGTTTTTTTCTGATGATTTCTAAAGGGATATTTTAAGCGATTTGCATTTCCCCTTTTGAACTCTATGTTTGTATCGTTTAGCTATTGGGTTCTTAACATTTTTCCTATCAGCTTGTGTGTGTATATGTGTGTGCATGCCTGTGTTTCTAAATGGATGTTAATTCTTTGCTGGAATGGTAACGAACATTTTCCCCAGCCTGCTGTTTAAGAAAACAGAAATTCTTAATTTTATGTTGTAGATTATATTGACCTTTTCCTTTGTGATTTTTTTCCAACAACTTTCAAATAATTTGAACAGATGTTTCCAAACTTATATAAAAGTAGAAAAAAATTATAATGAACCCACGTGTACTCATTACTAAGTACAAAAATTATCATCTATTCCCATCTACCATCATCTATTCTGTCCCCTTCCCTCACTGTTTTTTTTGCTGAAGTTTTTTTTTTTTTAATATTTTATTTATTTATTTAACAGAGACAGTGAGAGAGGGAACACAAGCAGGGGGAGTGGGAGAGGGAGAAGCAGGCTTCCCGCTGAGCAAGGAGCCCGATGCGGGGCTCCATCCCAGGACCTTGGGATCATGACCTGAGCTGAAGGCAGACACCTAACGACTGAGCCACCTAGGTGCTCCTTGCTGAAGTATTTTAAAATAAATCTCAGACATAATATCATGTCACATATGAGTACTTCATCTCTAGCTGGTAACAGCTTTTCAAAGAACAACCAACATACTCATCGGTATCTACAATAATTTTTAAATTTTTAATATCCAGTCAAGCTTGGTTTTCTCTAACTTTTATGTCATCTCAGAATTTTTTTTTTTTTGAGTCTAGATTCAAATAGGACCCATGTGCTGTATTTAGTGATATGTCACAAAGGTTTCCCTTCCCTTTGACGTATTATGCCCTTCGTTTGTTGAAGAAATGGAGTCATTTGTCCTGAGGCATACCCCCTTCCTAAATGTGGTTGATCGTATCCATGTGATGTCATCTACTGCATTTCTCTACCCTGTGCACTTTCCATCAAGTGATAGTTCTACAGATTTGCAAGCTTCAGATTTAATTTTGGAGAGACAGAATATTTCACAGGTAATTTGGTGGACCTCATTTGTATCATGTCATGAGACACATAATGTCTGATTGTCTCACTTTTCGTGACATTCAAATTAATTAGCGGTTGCAGGTAATCAGTGTTGCAGGCAATCAGTGTTCGAGCTATCAGTTTTAATGGTCACTGATAATTATTTCCTAGATCCATTCGTGCATTGGGGTTCCAGTACTTTTAGGCTTAGAAAGTCTTACTCTATTATAGTATCAGATCATTAAATATTTTCCCAGGGCTTTATTGTTTTTTTTTTCTTTTTAAGATTAAGTCTTGGATCAAACTGGAATTCACTTCAGTGTGTAAGGGAGATGAGGATTGAAACTGGTATCTTCTAGAAAGTGTGTATTCCAAGAACGTCTCTAGACAAGTAGTCAAGGTGGCCTTTATTATACCATGCACCTCGTGATGGAATTCTGGCCAGCCACAGGGCTTTTCGCAGGGGTATTCCAAGTTATTTTTCAAACATCCAATAATTCCCCCAGAACTCTTTGTCTCTTGACTAGAGAAAGATTTTGTTATTTACAGGGACCTCACAGTAGGACTCAGTCTCTGAGAAGGCCGGGCATCTGTCATGACCTCTTGCAACAAGGAACACTTCCCTACCAGAACAGAAAACTAAGACTTTTCTGATTACTCAAGGTTTTGTTCAATCACTGAATTTTGAATCTTGAAAATGTCAGCTTTTTATTTCTGCAAACTATCACTTTGCCATTGAGGGAAATAACCTTGAAAAATCTGTACACAGGACATAATGACTCAAATATAAGCAGAAGTAGTTACATTTCCTTTTCTTCTTCTTTAAGAAAAAGAACACAGTCACCTCTTTCTAGATGTTGGCATCTTCTAACTTCTCCTTAAGTTGGCAGAAATAAAACTTATCGACAGGGTTATTATTTAGGTCATTTTTTTTTTCTACCTTAAGAAAATGGTACCAGACACTTGGTTTAAATCAGGAATAAAAAAGCTATAAGGCTTTCTTCAATGGTTTTTTGACTCAAAAAACTAATGCTAGGTTAATTGTGCAAAATTTTAAACACATTATCTTTTTGCTCAAAAACATCCATAGTTCCCCGTTGCTTACAAAGTCAAATTCAAATTCAAGTTTCCACCTTCAAGTTCTTTCATTATGGATTCCCCACAACCTAGCCTTCCTTTCTCCAATCACTTATTCCTCCGAGGAATTCTTCAATATTGTCATTCTGGTCAATTCTCTGAGTCCATGCGGTTTTCCACATGCTAATTCCTAACCTGAACATCTTTCTCACTTGTCTTTACCAACACAGATTCTAGACTTTGCCTTTTCAAGTACAGGTCAACATCCCACATTCATTTTCCTGATCGTTGCCTTAAAGATCACTTTGTTCCCTATGTGTCTTTAGAAAGAGAATGGCATCATTTACTTAGCATGTAAATTTTTTTCTTTTACTGTTTATAGTGTGTGTTTATAGTTGTCTAAATAGACCATAATAAGCCAAGTAGTATATTAATGAGGACTTTATTTTTGGACCCTACTGAATTGAAATTCCAATGCATTTTTTAAGGATAACTTTGATGATGTGCTTATCAAATCCCGAAATGGTGTGCCCCTCAGAGTATGGTAGATTTTAAGAATGTCCAAAATTTTCATGTTTCCTGACTCTATAGTCTTTTATAAAGTAGCTTTGAAGCTCCTCCCACCAAGAGATAGAGGCTGCTTTCTGTGCTTTTGAACGTTTCCAGCCTGGGATTTGCTTTGGCCAACTGACTATAGGGGAAATGATGGTTTGTCTGTCCTGAGCTTACTGGGCCTCATGCTTACAATAGGTCTTGCCCATGACTTATTAGGACTTTCTTGGCTTAATTTACTGCCTTGAGACCCCTCTTCACGGGTGAACAAGTCTAGGCTAGCCTGTTGAAGGTGAGAAACCATGTAAAACAGAGACTGGCCATCCCAGCTGGGGTTCTTTCGGACCCACCGGCCTCCAGGCACCATAGCAGCTGACCCAGATGCGTGACTGGTGAAGCCCAAAAAAACCACTAAGCTGAGCCTAACGTAACTTCTGACACATAGAACTAGGAGCCAAATCCACCACCGATAAATACAAAGGGAAAAATTTTTTAAGTGAAATAAAATAAAAATATTAAGTAAAATACCAAATATTTAAAAAATATTAAAAATATCAAATCACAGCATTTTGATCCTAAAAGACTAGAGCATTCTAGAGCAATAAACTATTAAAGGAAAATACAACTGAGACAAGTACTAAGTTCTGAATTCAAGTTCAAAAAGCTGACCGTGTAAAGACTCCAGGATACGCAACAGAGAGATAGCTTACCGACATGCAAAACCTTCAGTGGCTTTGGTTGACCGCAGGGATATGTCTCAGCTTTGCGTCTCCACTCTTCCAACAAAGTTGAGCTTTTCTGTAAGCTGTGATTTTATGACTTTGTGTTCTGTTAAACGCATAAGACCCCAAAGTGTGGCCTGTTCAGAGCAGGGATTATACTGTTGAAGGGCCTAGAAATGACATTACACAAGGAAAGAGGGAAAACAAGGCACTCGTGTATTCAGTGGAGATAATGAGGGTGTACAGTGGATAACACACCCGTGTTCAACTGTTTGAAGAGAGAAGAGACTGGCCATGTTTAGTGCCACCGCATTAAAACTTGGGGCCCGCGAATAAAAGCTCTAAGAAAGTGTATTTCAAGCCAACAAAGGGGAGAAGCTGAATTAGGAGGCGGCATGGGTACACTGTTGAAGAACGTAGAGCACCGGGGGGCGGCTCAGCCGGGGAAGCATTCTACCCTTGATCTCAGCTAAGACGTCGATCTCAGGGTCGTGAGTTCAAGCCCCATGTTGGGCTCCACGCTGCGTGTGGAGCCTACTTAAAAAAGATAAAAGGGAATGTAGACTATACAGTCAAGGCCAGGTCCTCTGCTGACAGCACGGTGCTGTAGGGCGACTGCCCAACCTCACCAAGCCTCAGTTTCCCTTTTATCTATAAACTAGAAATACTCACAGCATCATTCCACAAGGTTGTGACAGAGATTAAAGAGGATTTTTGAAGATAAAATGCGTACCCCAGTGTCTAACACACAGCCAGCATGCAATACGTTTTATTCATTATCACCACTAATGAGAGCTGTATAAACAGGAAATGAGCTGTCTTGGGTGGTAGAAATCTCCCTCTAACTAGAGATGCCCCAGGAGGTTCGGCAGGTGTTAGTAGGACAGATTTAAGCGTCAGATGAGAAGTTGGACTAGATGACGTTTAAATTACCTTCCGATGCTGTATAAGCTGTTCTATATCCCTTAAGACAGGTAGAGCTCCCAGAATCGCCCAGAATACTTAGCCGTGCGTGTCAAGTGATATTCACCTACTCCATTTGATACGATGGTTTGATTATATATTTATAAATATATGCGTTTCTCTTGGTAAGAGTTGTTTCATGCTGAAATGAAGACATATGTGGATTCTTGATTTTTCTGTCTCTCATTTACTCTAAAAAAAAGATACCGCAGAATTTTATTTTTATAATTACTAGTGTTGCCTAAAATGAAAGACTGTGAATTTTAGTACTACAAAGTCCTCTTTGTGGGATGTTTAAATTCATGTGTACAAAGCTCTCCTCTTCTCTCACTTGGAGCTTCCCCATCAGAATTCCTTATTTTAAACTGGTCAGATATTTTCGAGGTACAAAAGGCTGGTTTTTCTTTCATGACCAACTACCTACCAAACGTTGAAGCTAAAGCCGGTAACCATTTTCCCTCTCTTCGCACAGGCAACAGGAAATGCTGGCCAGGATCACTTTTGCCTTCTTGCAGGCCCTTCTAACTCCCACTGCAATCCCATTCAATAAAGTAGATATGGTAGAATTATCTAAACAAGGTAATATACCTATCTTCCTCAGTTATCTCATTGTTATCAGTTAACAGGGAAGAACTCGTGTTGACCGAGGCATGTCTGTATGGTCTGTAATGGATAAAAATCTTTCCTTTTTTTACAGCGAGTTCCAGCTTAACAGTGGGCATTAATCATCCGTGGGAAGTGTTTTATTTCAATTAATGAAAGTTTAGAGTCAGGTACTCTGGCCAAGAGAATCCTAAAATGTGAAAGTGGGGAGACAAGTTCTGAATTCTGGGTTTGGACAGCTCTGGTTTGAACAAGTATACGGGGAAATTACAGACAAGGACTTCAGAGGCACGAACGGGATTTCCAGACCATTCGGTGCTTTGGGGGCACCCAGCACTGCGCCCTCATCGAGGAGTGCAGAGGAAAGACATGTGGCCCGTTGTCAGGAGGGACAGCAGTCCGGGCCAACTGTTCCAGCATGTGAAAGCAGCACAGGAACAGAAAACAAAGCACAGATTTTAACTCAGAATGGAGGATAGAGGAGCGGGAGGGAAGTGAAGGCGAGCGGTCAGACAGACTTTGGAAAGGCAGGGACAGCCTGCACGACGGCACAGCGTCCTGACGCGGAGGGGAGTCGAGAGAGGGAACAGCGGAGCTGAGGCAGGGGCGGCAGGGAGACCGGGGTCATGTGCCTCATCCTGCCATTCCACTCAGTCATAAGGGGAAGTCACCGCGGCTCTCAGTCAGTGAGAACTGCATGGCGTTTGCACTGTGCAAGGGTGACAGTGGCCAGAGGCTGGGGTGGGCGGGATGGGGTGGCTGCAGGATGGACACTGGGGAGGGTGCGGGCTAGGGGGAGCGCTGTGAATGGTGTAAGACTGATGATTCGCAGGCCTGCACCCCTGAAGAATAATGCATTCTATGTTAATTACAAAATAATTTAAAAAAAAAGAAAGAAAGGGTGACTCTGTAGTGGTCTTGATGAGGAGCTGGAAGAAGGTGAGAGCAGAGAGAGGGGAACAGTGAGAGAGTTTGTCAGGAGCCGGAGGAGAGATGACAAAGGCCTCATTGTAGAGAGCACAGCGAAGGAGAGGACGAAGGCCAAGGGTTTAGAGCCATCTGAGCTGAGTGGCAACTGAACGAAAGAGAAGAACGAGGGATGGTACCCAAGTACCGGCCTTGAACTGCTGGGTAGAAGGTGCGTTCGCGGGGAGAGGAAGAGGACATCGGTAGGGCAGGGGACTCCGAAGGGAATGAAAGCTGGTCTAGTTACGAGCACACTGAGCAACTGAAACGAGAAAATGAAGACAATTTCTCAAGGAGCTAGAACTGATTTTCTTTTTTTTTAAACGTGTGCAGGGAATGGAACACTGCAGAACAAAATGGCATCACTGAGGGAAGGTGAGTGAAAGAGAGGAGGAGGCTGAGGTCAGACGGGAACTCGGACAGTCAGCTCTCAAAAAACCGAGAGAGGAACAACTTTCAGAAAAAGGTCGACTGAGTCGAGTTAGAGAAGAACGGAAATGTACTCTGGGTTTAGCAGTAAGGATTTTCCTACTGACCTTGGCAAGGTGACCTTCTCTGGTGCAGGGAACGAAGGAATCATCCAGGCCACGAAGCATGAGAACAACTCCCTCCCCACCTCTCTGTTTCTACCTTACTGTAATCCCAACGTGTTTCCAGAGGCTGATTTCCTTGTTAACGTTGGCGTAAAAATGACAGTTTCTGCCTTTTGCAAGTGAATAATGTCTTTTAAGAGTTATTCTGTAAGCGAATGTCTTTTAAGGTAAGGTTGAATTTTTCCCTAAGCTGCTTATGCTAGAGAGGTTTCAGAAGGCATTGAATTTTGAAAAGCAGCCTGAACCCAGGTGATCAAGAAAATAGTAATCTCAGATACAACGATATGAGAACTTCTTTCCCTTTCTTTTTCTACTACTTCCCTCCCCTTCTTAACAAGCAGCTACAATGCAGAAAGAATTAGACTTAGAGATTTGAGGGCATAAATAATGAACAAGGCACAAATCCTGCCCCCCCCCCAAACTCCCAGCCCCAGAGATTACAAACCCTACAAAAGAGAGACAGGCGATCAGCAGCCCTCAAGTAAGGTCAGGAGAAATAAATGGTCATAATGGTAAAAGCAAAGTTCTGTGAGGCCCGAGTATCACTCCGCATCATGTCTCATAACATGCAGGAAATGACCTTTAAAAACGCAGACAGAATTGGGGAGTTCATCGCACCACGAATCACCCCCCTCACTCGTCAGACCATAAACCTTAATGCAGTCTTCCTCGTGGCCACGCCATCCGCACGCATCTCCCTCCCCAGGCGTCGTGGCAAGTGGGGATTCCAGCTCTGCCCTGCCTTTGTCGTGATTCTTTTGTTACATCGAACTTTAATGATATTTAATAATACCACGTTGACTCCTCACTGACAGTGTTAAAGTTCTTAAAATTAAACGCGAAGCCTCATGAATTAGGTGAACGCGAGACCTCGTTCTCCCAGAGGAGACAAACTGGGACACAAAATACGCGGACGGGCTTCTGAGAAATCCCGCTTTGATCCGAGGAACCTCACCGTGGTGTCTTTGCAGCTCGTGCCCCCTTTCAAGTTCTTTGTAAAGCAGCCGCCTTTAAAGACACAACCTAATGCTGCCTGCTCCAGCGATTTTCCCCATTTGTGCGGAGTTGCTATTTATAACCGGGGCCTTTGGAGAATGAAAATCTAAGGTTGGTGAGCTGTAGCCAGAGTGACCTATAATACAAGCAGGTCATACTTTTTTGGCATCCTTCTGTGTCCTCTTGGGAAACTTTGATTATATTTCAACGAGGAAGAGAAAAAGAGATCGCCCAAATGAAACCCATCTCTCCAGCAGGTGGTTAGGCATGGCGCGCCTGGTGTGGGATGCCAGCTCTACCACGTATTAGCTCTGTGACCTTGAACACGTTCTTTATCCTCTCCAGGCTTCATCCGTAAAGTGATTAACTGGAAGACGGGGGTCAGCGTTCGGCAGAATCCTCAAACAATGGTGGCTCTTACGATAATCATTATCACTCTTACCACCTACACCCCAGTGACCTGGATTACTGTTGACAGCAGGCGGCCTCACACAAGGCAGGCATTCGATATCTGTTTACTTCTTAGTGGATTCTTGGCTGGCATAGAACACTTAGATCGTAATATTTTCAAGAAGGGCTTCCTTTGGCTTTCTCAAGGGTACCTACAGTATTGGGAAGGTAGCGAAACTGTAGAAATTCTACATTAATTCTGCTGATAATTCTATAGTGCTATTTCTCAGAGTTCAGTGGTATTTTTTTTTCTGATCTATGTGAGTAGAGAGTACATGCATCCAATCACAGTCTTAGATCATCTTTTCCCCCAATTTCTATGTGGGACAAATTGAAGTTTCTTTTTCTGTCAATAACAGACCAGGCGGTCTACCATGCATTTCCTATCAGAAGTTCCATTTGATATTTTTCAGTTCGGCTCTGGGAGAGAAATCGGGCAGTGTTAATGGAAAAGTGTCAGCACACGGAGACAAGGAAGAATAAATAGCAGTTCTGTAATACAAATATGACTCCATGACCTTGGTAACGGCACAGCCCCCAGCGGCAAGGGTCTGGTGATCTGTCCGTGTGTGTGCTGCTAACAAAACAATGACGTCACATTTAAGCATCAAGTGCGTCCCAAAGGAGCTGTACATAGTCCATACGTGTCACACTGTATGGTTTAGACTTTATAGATAAGTTGTAAGGAAAGATCAGAATAAGAATTTTTTTAACTCTGTTGTTTCCCATTTTTGTAGTGTACAGTATTTACCTGCTTCTGAATGGATGAATTTTGTAAACCTAATAAAGTATATTCTACAGGGGCGCTTGGGTGGCTCAGTCAGTTAAGCATCTGCCTTCGGCTCAGGTCATGATTCCCGGGATCAGGGCCCCTATTGTGCTCAGCAGAGAGCCTTCTTCTCCCTCTCCCATCCCCCCAGCTCGAGCTCTCTCTCTCTCTTTCATGAATAAATAAAATCTTTACAAACAAGAATTCTTTTTTTAAAAAGATTTTATTATTTATTTATGACAGAGAGTGATAGCGATAGAGGGAACACAAGCAGGGGGAGCGGGAGGAGGAGAAGCAGGCTTCCCGCTGAGCAGGGAGCCCGATGCGGGGGTCAATCCTGGGACCCTGGGATCATGACCTGAGCCAAAGGCAGATACTTAACAACTGAGCCATCCAGGCGCCCCAGATATTAATTGTTCATATTTCATTTATTTTTTGTAGGTTTGGGGAGGTGACATTTATGTATTTTTATATGATTACGGGAGAATGTAATTGAACAGCCATTGGTTTGAGTTTATTTGTTCACTCTTCTTACAGCTCCTTAGAGCTTATCCAACGTATTTATGGGGCCCTTTAGTCTGTTGGGAATATGGGGGATGGACAGAATTCTTGTCCTTGTGCATCAGGCTGCATTGCTAACCCAAGTGAACTCCTACCAATGAACCCAAATTCCAGTCTAGCTTGTGCTGGTGTGATAGTGGGAATCCAAGAATCTAAATTCAAGGGATATATTTTCCTCCTCTGATTATTTAATATGTGCAGGCAAATCCTTGTTTTTTTACAAAGTAAAGGTTTCAGACTTCAGCGGAGGAAGTCACTTCTGACGTGGTGGGAAGAGGAGAGGACGAGGGTCAGAGTGGGGCTGAGAGACGTCCGAATTGCGGCAACGACCACACTCTAACCGACGAGCAGCCGCTGCTTACGGAGGAGCAGAGACAGTGGTTTCCCGAGATTGCGTCTGCTCCTGGTGACGACGCTGTGAAGACTGTGGAAATGACAACCAAGGGTTTAGACCATCCCATGAACGTGGTGGAGGAAGCAGCAGCAGGGTTTGGGAGAACTGACTGCAGTTCTGAAGGAAGTTCTACTGGGGGTAAAATGCGATCCAACAGCATGGCATGCTACAGAGAAATCATGTGTAAAAAAGAAAAAAAATAGCCAATTAATGTGGCAAACTTCATCATTGTCTCATTTGAACAAATTGCCACAGCCACCGCAACTGTCAGGCGTGACCCTCATCAGTGAGCAGATGAATATCAAGGCAAGACCCTCCATCAGCGAAAAGATTACAGCTCGCTCGAAGCTCGGGGGGTGGTGAGCAATTTTAATTCCACATTCACTCACCCATCCGCAGCGGAACACCTCCTGCCTCCTACGTGCACGGAACCGTGTCAGGCATTTTGAGGATGGGACGGAATGACAGGGACTCCAATGTGCGGTAGCAGGAAGAGTTGATGTTTTAGAAGGTTCATTTATTAAATCAAAATAGTGTTATTTTATGTTAAATTAAAAGTGAATGATGCTAGAATGAGGTTTGAGGTAACAATCCACTCTACCCAAGAAATCCTGTGTGATAGTTATAGCAAAACCTGGAGTCCAGAATGTTTGCCCCCAGGGAACCCAAACCTGCCTCCGATGATGAAAGCATGGAATATTATGTCAAATACAGCATAGAGATATTTATGAATGTTTTCAGACTATTGACAGCTCCGACATACAATCAGTATCAATAGAAATGTTATTTGATCAGATAACGGGTTCCACTGCAGTACCTCCGTGGGAGTATTTTCACTGGAACACGGTTTGCCTCAGGTCTAGGGAGCACTTTTCCGAAATTCAGTGTGTGATAGATATCTGGGTTTACAGCATTAGGAATTCAGACAGGGCACTCAGCTGAGGTTCTCGGTGGAGGAAGTCATCCCCCACGAGGATGAGATGAGAATTCCGCTCATCACCTTGTTTGCAGAGACAGAACTTAATGTGTGTGTTTCCCCATCCTCGTCAGGCTGTGTGGGAGATGGTCTTCGCAGCGGGGCATTTTCATTCCTTTAATGGATATTTACTGTACCAGGCTTTGCCTTCTGCCTTCACTAGATTCGAAGTGACTCCCCACAGGGCATGCCGCCTCTTTCCCCCCTGTCCAGCGGTACCCTGGGACAACATGGCCAAAACGGTCATGTAGACAAGACGGAAGTGGATTTCTGTCTCAGGCAATCTTAGGCTGAACACCAGCAGTCAGCAGTTCGGTGAGTCAGAGACCTTAACTCTTCAATTTTGCTTCTCTGCCATCCTCTCTTGGTCTAACGTGGCTCTTCTTGCTTTTGCTACCACATCTGCATTCCGGACAGCAAGGGGGACATGGCTTTCCTGTAACCCAGAAATTGCATTCATCATTTCTACTCACATCCCTTTGCCTATAATCTCATCGTGTTGACACATCTAGCTGCAAGGGAAGCTGAAAATATGCCTTTTAGCTGGACATACCCCTACCGAAATTTCCATTATCTCAGAAGAAGAAAATTGACCCCTTCACTCAAAAGTTTCCTTCACCTTGTTACAAAAATCTCTAGAAGTGAAATACTTAGCTTAATGCGTTTCGCCTCCCTGACCAGAAGCTAAGTGTGTGGAGAGAGAGATCCAGTCAAATCAGCCATGATCAAAGAATTAAAATCATGCTCATCTACAACGGTTTGCTTGGGTGTTTTTTGAAAGCCGCAATCCGCCACAGACAATTTTGTGTGTTGGCTTCTCCATCCTCTTGGGTCACCGAGAACCCTAAATATTAAATATTAATCCCAAGGAGCTTCTCACAGAACAGGTGCTGCTTATCCAGACCCAGCCACCATATCACGATGTAATATTCAGTGATTCCTAACGGCCCCTGACTTGGAAGACGAGTCTTCAAACGATCACAGTCTTGTGACACAGTTTGAATTTAGGTATCGTGACACCTCCAGCTTTGGTTTTCTTTTTCAACATTCCCCTGGCAATTCAGTGTCTTTTCTGGTTCATACCAGCAACGTCGACAATAGCCAAACTGTGGAACGAGCCGAGATGCCCTTCAACAGACAAATGGATAAGGAAGATGTGGTTCATATACACAATGGAGTACTGATCTGCCATCAAAAAGGATGAACCCCCACCCTTTGCACTGACATGGATGGGACTGGAGGGGATCACGCTGAGTGAAATAAGCCAAGCAGAGAAAGACAATTACGAAATGGTTTCACTCATATGTGGAACATAGGAATAGCACAGAGGACCACAGCAGAAAGGAGAGAAAACAGAATGGGAAGAAATCAGAGAGGGAGACAAACCACGAGAGATTGCAGAGAGATGAGAGGAAACAAACTGAGGTTACAGAAGGGAGGGGGGTAGGGGACGGGGTAGCCGGGTGATGGGTAATAACGAGGGCACATATCGTAATGAACACTGGGTGTTATACACAACTAATGGATCATTGAACACTACCTCAAAAACTAATGATGTACTATATACTGGCTAACTGAATATAATAAAAAATAAAAAAAAATTTTAAAAGATCCAAAAAAAACCCAATAATAAATAAATAAATAAATAAATAGAATGGCCCCTGCTTGCGACACTAAACTTTCCTTTGGTAAGAATTCTCCAGGGTAAAGCAGCTAACGATTAATTTGGTCCAGGGGCACCACTCTATTCCTTTCTTCCCACAGATGTCTCCCAACTTTGAAATAAAGCAGCTTTAGATTTTGTTGATTCTGAGTTCTCCGGTTCCTTTCTCTTTATCTCTTGTTTATCCAGTAACTTCCACCCAGCCCCTCCAGTCTCCCCTCCCCTCACCCGGAAATACGGACGCCCAGGGAGCTTTGTTTGCTTTCTCGGCTGCCTTCCATTTAAAAACATTGCTCTCCTCCAAGGCGTGTCTCTGTCCATTCCCTCCGGTCAAATCAAGTCAGGTGTTAAAGTTACTTTCCTTTTGATTGGGGACACTTTTACCCGTCACCTAAACTCCTTTTGAGAAAGGCAGGTTGGCATAGCCATGGTCATGGGCAGCTCCTTGATCTAAGAACGGATCCTCTGCTTATGTATTCTGCTCAGTTTGCCAAGGTCATGGCACTTCCCGAGGTTGTTTTGACTTGGCGTGGTCTCCACAAGGCTTGCTGAGCTGAAATAACGTCTCTTTCAGCCCAGTCTCTTATCTTGCCAGTAGCATCAATGAGAACTTTGTGGGAGAGCCTGGTAAGTTAAATGTTGCGTCACCGTCTAATGTTACTTATCTCCCCAAGTCCCCACTTTTGTCTCCATCATCATCGTCTTATTGCCTTTCGACAGCCCACTTTGGATATGCCGTTAATTTACTGAAATCCCGAAATCCCTCTCGCATTTACTGCTAGTTTGTGCAGCCTCTTGGGGAAACATGCTTATGGTCAAATACATTAAAAAGTAGTTTATTTTAATTCGTTCTCCAGAGTATCTGCTATAAATTACTAAGAAGGTCCGCTAGTTATAACATTGTGGGATTTGGGGGAATACGTTCATCTCGAGCTTTCACAGCACAATATTTAGCAGCTGCAAAGGGACAGCAGACAAAGATGCCAGGTCATTCTCTGGAAATCCCAAGACACATATTTTTAACATTTGCATTTTTATTTACGTAAATCTGTATGCTCCATTCAAAAGGCGCTGACTCCAATTATGTAAAATAAAACGCAGAACTCTCTCGATCTGAGAGCGGATCATCGCACTTTCCAAGCTTGCCTTCCTGCTGCCCAGTGATCTCTCCGGTGTCTTCCTCTCCGCTCCACAAGTTTCCCTCCTCTATTCCCACCCTCTAATCACCACCATTAATGAAGAGCTATTGTTTAATTGTGAGATTGGAGTTGGTTCCAAAATGCCCTTTTTTTCTATCATGAGCTCACTTTGGAATTCTTTGTTATCCAGTTGGGGTTTTCGTAACAACTTTCCTTCTCGCACAGCAAGGACACACCGGTCCTTGGTTCAGCTCAGGGCACTGTAATCCGGGTGGCAGAGATCACGTCTGGGCCCAGCACGCAGGCTTCCACCCAGCAGAAAGTTTCCTGACAGCGAGGGAGAGTTTGGACCCTGGGCAGAGTCACCATAGACTTCAATTATTCACCCCGAACACTACTTTCCATCGACCCCCATGACGAAAGCTTACATCTTTGGCATCGTCTTCCCGCCTGGGGTGAATGGGAAACAGAGGTGATTGCAAAATGAGTTCATTAGCGTCTCTCACGGCCGGTGTATGGAGCCCGGAAGCCAGAGCCACAGAGAGAAGAAGAGAAAGCGAATCCGGAAGGGTGAGCCCACTGGACCGACCCCGAGACAGCCCTGGTGTCCCCGCACAGACTCCCGCGGAGGGGCTGCCCTGCTGCGGGAGGGACGCCTGAGAACCGCCAGCGCCACGCTGCCAGCCCTGAGTGGTCGTACCACCCTGACCTCCTTCTGCTCGCGGAAGAGCATCGGAAAGTCGGAAAGTCGCTCTGCAGCCTTTTGTGCCGCTGTCAGTGGTGCTGATCCGGCCTCGGGAGATGCTGGAGCCGCTGGAGCCGCTCAGAACTGTCAACCGGACGGCCTGAAACTTAGCCAAAAGACGTCCCTCCAAGACTCATCGACCTCTGACCCTAGCCTTTGAAATGGGTCCTTTCTGTCCCTACAGACAAAGTGGCGGTCGTTGTAGAACCCATAGAAACAGAGTCAGACAGGTGGGGCTGGGGGCAGCGGCCAGGCCGTGAGGGCCGGGGCAGCCACCAACACGGTCTGTGAGTGTAGCGTGTGTTTGTCATTTTCCTCTTTGGGCCAAACGACTCTCGTCCCACTGGAACTAAAGTCCGCGGAGGGGAAGTACAGACCTTACTGGACACAAAGCAGAGGACTTGGTCCCAAGATGCTGGGGCCGCTGCCCGCTGTGCCTGCAAACATCAGTCCTGCTGATGGCATGAGGGAGAGGTGCCCTCGGCCCAGACCTCACACCCTGCACATGGCTGCCTTGGGCAGGACTTGCCGCCAAGTCAGAATGGCCAGGAACTGCCAGGCAAAGAGACTCATTTCCTTCTATAAAGCGCAAAAAGCTCTGGCTCTGCCCACCTGCATCTATAAGCTGGAGAGAGAAGCAGTGTTCAAAGAATTTTTGGGTTTTTCCAACTTTTGCCAATAGTAGCATGTCCCATCCTGGCCTCAGAGCTGCGTGTGGCACGAAGAGGGCAGGAAGGCAACAGGCTTCTCAGACTGCATCCCTCTGGACGTGAGCGCTTGGGAAGTGCCTCTGATGCAACACCAGAGTCACGCTTCTCCCCCACTGTCCGCTTTTCCCCCCACCGTCCGCTTCTCTCCCGCCCCTTCTCCCGCTTCTCCTTCCTGGCACAAGCAGGTCGCAGGTGGGCCTCCCCTAAGCCCCCTGTGCTTTTCACATCCTCGTTTAGTCACTCATGCAACTCGCTGCATAATTTGTTGAGTGTCAGAGACAGAGTGAGCAAGGTGGGTAAAAATAAAGAACTCGCTGTCACGGATTTATGAGAAATGACTTCATCGGGTGCCGGTCCTGGGAGGCAAGTGTCACGGTGATGCCCTTTCTGCAGGCGGCTCAAGGTCGCACAGCAAGTGTGTAACAGCTGGGATTGGAACCCAGGCAGGCTGGTTCTGGAGAGCCCGCACCTAACCCGGGTTACACTCCTGCTGGGACTGACGGGTGTGATTTCTGGTTCAGAACAGTAGCTCTTCAGGCAAAACCTGTCCTGTCTCTTCTAGAAGCAAAGACTTTTATTCCACAAGAAGCTGAAACAACAAGTGTGCTGGGAGGAAGAAGTACTGATTTCACACTAACACGCTGAGGGGGACCCGAATAGGCCAGTTTGGTGTAAGAATTATTTTGAGCTGAAGACAGTTGAGAAACAGCAGACTTGCAGGAAAAGCACTCTGCACCCCCCATCACTTTCTGTCTAAAAGCAGGACATAAATTTCCCTTTCTAAAGATGACATAAATTTGTAAGTGTGTCTTCCTCTCCCATACCAGCGAGAAGATGACTCTTCGTCACCAGACATGATTTCTATCGATGGCAAAGACACCAACTTGAGTTTGTATAACAAACGTCATCAATAATTCTGAGGCCGTTCATCTCCCCCGTATGTTTACCTTCTCACAATTCACCCAGGACTGTGGTGAGAAGTCCAAACCCCTTTTCCTTTCCCTTGTCACTTCTCCACATTTTATTGCTTTTTGTTAAAATAGTGTAAGCCCTGAATAGAACCGCTTCTTTGGGTCCCCACTTCTCTTCTACCAAGGCCTCCTTGTTCATAGTCATAAATATTTTCTCTCCTTTTTTTTCTTTCAGTTTAATTTGCATAACACCCTACCTAAGGGAGTAGAAAAAAAAGGTTTTTTGTTTTGTTTTGTTTTGTTTACCTCTATAATGTAAATTACTATAAGTATCCTCTTTCCTTCTAACAAGATCTGACGGGGGAAGATAAATCCAAGAGCTCCGAGACCAGGACATTGGAAGGAGTGTGGGGGGGGGGTGTCACCAGGAAGGGGGTGGGGGTAGGAGCTGCAGCACAGGCCTCTCGGGTCAACATCTCTCAGTTCAAGATTTGGCCAAGGGCAAGGGCACATTAGGGCCAACCAAACAGTTCGAGATTTGGATTTTATCAGCCACTTTTACGAAATCAGTTTGATTATTTCACCCAAATAGCTCAAGACAAAAAGAAATAACAGCCAACAAGTTCGAATCATACTGTTCGGTAAGAAATGGAGCCATTCTTACTTTGCCAGTCGGCTTCTCAGTCGGAGGGCTCGTAGAGCAGACTGGAGTTACGCTGCTGTACACCGAAAGTCCCCATCGCCGTTCCTGCAAGAGAGGAGACGCAGAGAAAGAGAGAGATTGATTTCAGGGACTTGGCTGGGTTTTCTGCTGCAGAGAACCATTTTCCAGTTTCTCACAATAGTGCCTCAAGCACTTAAATGTGAGGGTTGTCACTTGAAGTGCCTGGGTCAGCACTTTTTGCACGGGCTTCTTCTGTTTTCAGTCTGTGCAAACTCGATTAACCTTGCACAAGGACATAGGACCAAACCATTTACGACATTTGGAAAATGCAAAATATTTTCAGCCTAATCTGTTAAGGCATCTTCCTAGGACAAAAATCAAACTATGTGAATCTTTTTTAAAACAAAAATAACTTTATTGATATCTCACTGCATAAAAGCACTGGCCACCAATAAACTTCCAATTTTCAAATCCTTAATTCTATGTGGGATAAGGTCCAAAGTTCTCTAGCTGCTTTTCAGAACACTCCAAAATGTGGCTCTTTTTTTACTTTTTCTCCATGAGCTCCGACCCTGTCCCACAATTTAAACTAACACTCAAGACACATGGTCCATGTGCCCTCCTTAAACAGACTCCGTCCCATGCCTTTGTTTATACGGTTTCTGGTTCCTAAAATATCCTTTCCTCGGTATTTGCCTATGATTTCCTTACTGTCCCGTTAAGCCCAGCCCAGATTCCTTAAGGAACATTTCACTATTTTTCTCTACTCCTTCTCTCCATCCATCCTTCTCTCCTTCCTCCTTCCTTCCTTTTTAAATTTTAATTCCAGTACGTTAACATACAGTGTTACCTTAGTTTCAGGTGTACAACATAGCGATTCAACAATTCTGTACCTTACTCAGTGCTCATCACAGTAAGTGAACTCTCAATCCCGCCACCCACGCACCTCTCCTCAGGTGACCATCAGTTTGTGATCTGTAGTGAAGAGTCTGTTTTTTTGGTTTGTCTTTTTTCTTTGTTAATTTGTTTTGTTTCTTAAATTCCACATATTAAATCATGTACTATTTGGCTTTCTCTGAGTGACTTATTCATTTGGCATTATACCCTCTAGATCCATCCATGTCATTGCAAATGGCAAGATTTCATTCTTTCATTCTTTTTTATGGTCCAGTAATATTCCACTATGTGTATACAATGGAATATACATATATGTACACACACACACATACATATATCTATTTATCTAGTCCTCTGTTGATGCAGACCTGGGCTGCTTCCGTACCTCGGCTCTCGTAAATAATCCTGCAATAAACAGAGGAATGCATGTAACTTTTCAGGTTAGTGTTTTTATGTTCTTTGGGTAAAGATCCAGTAGTGGAGTTCCTGGATCATATGATAATTCTATTTTCAATTTTCTGAGGAACTCCACACTGTTTCTCAGATTGGCTGGACCAGTTAGCATTCCCTCCAACAGTACATGAGACTCCCTTTTCCTCCACATCCGTGCCATTACCTGCTGTTTCTTGTGTTTTGATCTCAGCCATTCTGACAGGTGTGAGGTGGCATCTCACAGTGGTTTTGATTTGCATCTCCCTGTGATGAGTGACGCTGAGCCTCTTTCTATGTGTCTTTGGCCATTTGTATGTCTTCTCTGTGGAGAAATGTCTGTTCATGTCTTCTGCTCATTTTTAATCGGATCATGTGTTTTTTGGTGTTGAGTTGTACCAGTTTTATATATATTTTGGATATTACCTCTTTATTGGATATGTCATTTGCAAATATCTTCTCCCACTCTACAGGCTTCTTTTAGTTTTGATGGTTTCTGCTGGTGTGCAGAAGCTTTTTATTTTGATGCAGTCCCAACAGTTTATTTTTGCTTTTGTTTCCCTCGCCTCAGGAGAACATATCTAGAAAAAAGTTGCTATGCTGATGTCAAAGAAGTTGCTGCCTATGCTTTCCTCTAGGATTGTTATGGTTTCAGGTCTCACGTTTGGGTCTTTCATCCATTTTGAGTTTATTTTCGTGTGTGGTGTAAGGAAATGGTCCAGTTTCGTTCTTTCGCATGTAGCTGTCCAATTGTCCCAACACCATTTGTTGAAAAGACTTTTTCCCATTGCATGTTCTTGCCTCCTTTGTCGAAGATTAAGTAACCATATCATCATGGGTTTATTTCTGGGCTTTCTGTTCTGTTCTGCTGATCTATGTCTATTTCTGTGCCAGTACCATACTGTTTTGATGACTACAGCTTTGTCATAGGACTTGAAGTACAGAATTGTGATGCCTCCAGCTTTGGTTTTCCTTTCTGAGATTGCTTTGGCTAGTCAGGGTCTTCTGTGTTCCATACAAGTTTAGGATTATTTGTTCTAGTTCTGTGAAAAGAACTGTTGGTATTTTGATAGAGACTGCATTATAACTGTAGACTGTATTTTCCTCTACTTCTGACTAGAGTCAGGATAAATTTCTCTCTACCACAGAGTCCATGGACCATTATAAGAGTGATTGTCACTATCTGCTGGGAATGTGAACTACCAGAGACAAGATTCATGTCACAGTTATCAGTATATCCTTACAGTCTAGCACAGGTCTTCTGTATTGCTGTGGTCTCAATGTTTGTGTTCCCGCAGAAGTCCATATGTTGAAATCCTAATCCCTAAGGGATGGTATTAGGATATGGGGCCTTTGGGAATTGGTAGGGTCATGAAGACAGATCCCTCATAGGTGGGATTCATGTCCTTATAAAAGAGTCCCAAGAGGGCGTCTTTGCTGTGTGAAGATACAATGAGAAGTCTACAACCGAGAGAAGGGCCCTCAGCCACCAGTGCTGGAACCCTCATCTCAGACCGTAGTCTCCAGAATGGTGAGATCTAAGTTTCTATTGTTTATAAGACCCTGAGTCTATGGTGTTTTGTTATAGCAGCCAGTACAGACTAGGACATACTGTAGGTGCTTCTTCTTAGAGTAATCTTTCTTTTTGCCAGCTGAATCTTTTTCTTGTTGTAGTCTTTGTAGTGAATTAGTATTTCTGAAGCACCCTCCAGATCCAGCGCTCTCCACCCACCCCCAGCTCTCATTCCCATAACACACATTTTTTACTCTCTTTTCAGTCTTTTTAGAGGAGACATCAAGAAGGTTAAATTGAAGGGGGGGAGGAAGCTTAACTTTGGAGCCAATAACCCCATAAAATAAAAATGACCTATAAAAATTACTCAGCAAGTACTAACCCACCCCAACCACCTGCTGCCCATTAATTGGCCATATTTCTTGAGTGAAAGGAAGAGTTCCAGTGGTCTTAGCAACAGACAGATGTGGACCCTCTACCCCTGCTGTTACTAATGACCTTACCCTGGGTGATTACTTGCTCCAGGCTGGCTCTGCCTGTGGATGGGGTTTGCGCTGCCCACACACATCTCATGGGACATTCTGAAACTAATCGTGGAGATATCTGTGACCTAGAAAGGTAGAGCATAATTCCTGGGGAAGGAGCCCTGCAGTCTACCCTTAGGAGGAGTCATTCAAACCTGTGTTTTCTTCCCTGGGTCTAAAAACAGGGCTTATGGTTAGACTCCAAGGGATGCAGATTTTTGTCCTTTAGGAGTTAAACGAAGACCAGCAAGCAACTCACTTCACAGGTCGTATTCCAGCCATCAAAGTTTAATTACTATCAGATCCTGTTGGCTCAGGTCCCAACCGTATTCGTATGACTGAATCCATGAATGAAATTTCCAAAGGATCCCATTACCACACCCCACCTTCCAAAGATAAAAATACACTGAATGGCACCAGGGAAAAGGCCAACAAAATATATCTACTTGACACTACAATGACACTACAATTTTTTTTTTTTAATGAAAATAACTGGCTCGGTGTTGATGATCAGGACGTGTGATTCTGTCTCAAGGAAGCTGATCTGCAGACGCAGGAGATGAGTCTGAAGAACTCTGCCCTTCGCTCTGATACGGGTCCAGTTGCTATGGCGACGTGTAACTGGTTTTCTCAGCTTGTTGTGCAACCTGATTTTCTTTAGACTAAAGATTCCCTTGGTGTGTTTGCACTGGGTATAGTTAAGACTAGAACAGCCCAGCAGTTGCAAAACATAGATTTCTTACCTAGAAATTATTGGCTTGGTGGGAAAATTGTGATGATTCTGGGCCATACATTCAAGGGAATTTTTGAAATCATGGGTTCATATGCAAAACAGAGTAATGATGGCCATACAGTTGTTATTAACCAGTGTCTCTCTTCCCCCGTATCCCTTCCTCATTTCAGGATTGCCACATGGGTTTGGTGGTGGTGGTTGTTCTTTGGGTGGTTGAGTGGCTCGGCAGCTGGCGTAGCCGCCGTTCCACATCGAACTCACTACTTGCTACATGTGGGAACGGCTGCTGAGGATGGACTTGAACAAAGTAGAATCATAGAGAATTAGAGAAAAGTTGTTCAAGCCTCAGGGGGCTCTCTGCAGAACGAGGGCCATTACTGCCCCTCATCTTCTTTACGTAACAACTTCCGAGCACCCCTGAGAAGCCCAGAACTGCTCAGAGATCCCACAGGAAAGACACCCGGTGTCTTTGCTCGAAGACTGAATTCCTGAAGGGAGACGAAAGAAGTGGTTAAGGACTTGAACTGTAATTACAACCTTCAGTGCTCACCCCTGGTGAGCAACTCCTGGTGCTAAAGGGTAGAAATCGTCTAGGATTTTAATGTCGGACGCAAGGATCACCGGCTGGCTCAGCCAGTTAACTGAACGGCAGGATCCGTCCAGATGGCATCTACTTAAGGCCGCCTCTCTGCGCAGCTCGAACTAACCTAATAACCCTAGAGGGAAAGAATGCATCTCCCTCAGAAATCTTGATTTTATACTCCACAGAAAATATGGGCGTCTCCCCACTCCTCCCCATACCTTGGGGCTAGGAACAATGGGTTCCATTTTGAGGTGGAAGCAGAGCTTAATTTAAAGATTGCCTTGCCTCTGTCCAGCCTTACCCTGTCCCTGTTATTTATCTGGAGTAAATAGAACTTGGAGTGCTTTTAAAGAACTGCTGACACGGCACTTTAGCTGCTTCTCACAAAAGTCATGAGTGGCTTCTGGGACCGAGGATACTGAAGGAACTGTGACACTGCAAACATGCAGTGGGAGCCCAGGGAGGAGAAAGTTCTGGGGAAAGGACACGATATAGGTCTTCACCATTGCTCTGGCCCCTGTTTTCTTTGCCCCCCCCCCCAACCTGAGAGTTGAGGCCATCCAGTAGGGATTTGGGCTTACCCCGCCCATCCCAGCTGGAGTTCCTTCCTTGCAAGGGTCAAGCACACAGTTGCAGAGGTGAGGTGGCCTTGGAAAGGGAGGAGAACTGGGTGGAGGGTCATTAAATGCTGACTCACTTAGGCTTCACCAGACTTCCTCCCTTTTTCCACTCTCAAGTGCAATTTTGGTGAACTGAAGTAAACTGTGCGTACTGCTAAGTTTTCCTATTTCCTTTCAGGTTATTATCACAGACCTACACCAGCTCCAGCATATGAAAAATCCCCTCCCTTCAAAACTTGCAGGCATAGAATCACAGGGGGCAACATACTCCCAAGCAGTCCAGTTTTTAAGTTTTCCGGGAAGAATTCTGTTAGAGGCTGCCCTGTTGATATGCCCCTCAGCACTTCCCTCAGTACCCATTTCCCTTAAATGCTCTGCTAAATTTTTGCATTTAAATTTCCATTTCTTCAATGTTTCACATGCTGACTTTTAAAATGTCCCTTGTGCTTTTTCCTTCCTTTCCTATGTTTTATGCATCTTCAGTAGCACCTGTACCTACCACAAGGCTACCATTACAAAGAACATTAAAACAAGTGCTTTTGAGACATTCAACAACATTAATGGGACTCCTGAAAGAAAGAGGCACATTCCCTTCACCATATGCTTGTGTCTATGAGTTTCCTGCCAGCCTTTATCCAAATACCCAAATGCATGTATATTTCGCTCTAACACCACTTCGCATCACACTCTCATACATTTTCCAGCCAACGTCACATTACTCATTTTCTGTATTGTTACACAGTCTTTGCACTTACAGTATTTACTGACTACATAACGTTCCATCAACGAAGTAGAGTATAATGTATTCGATATCTTGGGGTTATTTTTATTATTTCCATTTTCCCCTCTACTTTTTAAAAATTTAAAACAGTTGTATTGAAACAATTCACAAAACGTACGATTTCACCCATCGAAAGTGCACAACACAACATTTTCCAGTATACCCGCAGAATTGTACAGCCAACTCCACAATGTAATTGTAGAGTATTTTTGTCCCCCACCTAAAGAAACCCTTTACCTCTCAGCAGTCACTCAGCATCCCTCCTGTTGCTCTCCTCCCTGACTGCTGCCCAGGCAACCACTAGTCTACCTTCTCTCTCTGTATATTTGTCTATTCGGGACATTTCATGTAAGTGGCGTCATACACTATGCTGTCCTTCATGACTTTCATTCAGCTAAATATTTTCTATTCGGGACATTTCATGTAAGTGGCGTCATACACTATGCTGTCCTTCATGACTTTCATTCAGCTAAATATTTTCAAGGCCCATCCATGCTGTAGGAAGTATCACTACATCATCCTTTTCCATTGTCCCAGAATACCCCATTGAACCGAAAGACCACATTTTATGTATCTCTTCATCCATTTGAGTTGTTCCTACTTTGTGGCTGTTTTGAAGAGGTCATCTATGAAGAAGTTTTTGTAGGGATATATGTTCTATTTCCCTTGCTTATACACAAAGGGGTGGAAATACTAGATCATAGTGTAACTCTGTGTTTCAGTTTTTGAGGAACAACCAAACTATTTTTTCCTATAATTAATACCTGTGCAATTATACATTTTTTTGTCTTTTGAATCATTTCTTCAGAATATGTTTCCAGGAGTAGGGCTCCTGAGCCGGAGATACGGACACGTTTATGGCTCTTATTCATTCTATACCGTCCGATTTTTGTTGTTCGAAAGGATCGGACTGGCTCACACAGCTACGACGCGCAGTTACCATGAATGTACGCATGGATACACACACCCGTGACTCTTTTTTCTATACAGCAAGCTTCTGTGAAAGATGCCGCAATTAACCACGTATTTATAGACGAGGACACTGAGGCCCACGGGCGTTAGTAACTCAGTGTCAGATGACCGACCGAAGCAAAGCAACGCCCCTTTTATAGGCTTCCTTGGCTTCAAGGTCTGTACGCAGCATGTCCCCGGTTTCAGTGAGTGATCGCTGACTATGTCTCTGTCCTGTAATTTCTCCGCTTGTGACACAGTGAAACAGGAAGCGCCGAGTCAGAGGCACGCGATCGACTTCCAGCTCCGTAACTTACTTTGAGATCTTGAGTAAGCGGCTGAGTCATGACGAGCCTCAGTTTCCCCAAACACGAAACAGGACGGTACCTACACCATCAGCTCACCTGGAGGACTTAACTGAAATTCTGCCTCAGCCAAGAAAGGTCCATAAAAAATGTTAATATTTTTCATGCGAATAACAAATGTCCTATTTTATTCTTTCTTGATGCCCTCCTCAGAGTGAAACATCAGATATCTTTGCCCCTCTGTTATGATTTAATAAATAGATTTCCTCCCCTTTGTTGGTCACCAAATTATCCTCTGAGCATGTAACTTAGCTCTGTGCTAAGTTTATAAGCATTTTTGTAAAGAAATACTAATAAGTAATATAAAGGTTTGTAAAGTTTTCAATAAAAAGTATAACAATTATAGATTATTACAATTATAAAAGCTTAAAATACAATAAAAGAGCTACAGTACAAGTTTATTAAATAAGATTAAATAGGTACATTTATTTTTTAACTTTAAAAAGTAGTCAAAAATTTATATTATAAATCATAATTATAAATTTTAAATTTATTTAAAATAAAACATATAAAGTCTATAAAATAAGCAAGATTTTTAAGAAGTAATCAATTATGAGTTAATAAAATAAGCATAGGCTCATAAAAGTAAATGCTTATAAAATGAAGATATGTCTGGCTCTAGGACCTTGTAAATAAGATAACAATGATGTGGTGAAAAGAGGCCCGGCCTCCTACTTGAGAACGGCCATGACACTTACTTATTGTGTGACCTCTTGGGGGTTCTATCTCTTCAGCAACAAAACGTATAGTATATAATTTGTATTTTTTTAAAGAAGATCCAAATAAGGCAATGTATTTGAAAACAATCAGCACTACCAAAAAAACTGTACATCTCTTTGGAATGTCAAAACCAAGACGTACAGCTACACCACACAATGGCCCACCTACTTGGAGGATATGAACCCTAAATGCTCTAGGAGCTGAGGAAAGAGAGGAAAGAAAATGAAAATGGGAAGTCATCTATTCAAGCATGAGAAAACATCACAAAGAAGAATTAGTTCTCCCAGTTCCTATGTCACTGATGGCCAACTTCATACCCAAAATGATCCTAAAAGTTGAGGCTCTGAAAGATCCAAATCAAGGTGTTGGCCACAGAACTTTGAACAGGAGGGAGGGCGGCAGCCAGCAGTGCTACAGCCTGCATGTCTGCGATAGGGCCGCTTGAAGACTGGCCGTAAATTTGGGGAAAGGGTAGCAATGGGTAAGAGGCATCTCAAAAGCGGATTTGTGTCTCCCAAAACTCCTATGTTGAAGTCTTAACTCCTGGTACCTCAGAATTTGATTGTACTTAGAGCTAGGGTCTTTAAAAGGGGGAATTAAGTATTTAAAATGATGTCATTGGGCCCCAATCCAAATGACTCCGGTCCTTACAAGAAGAAAGAATCTATACGCGGACACACACAGAAGGAAGACCATGTGAAGTCACGGGGAGAAGATGGCCATCTACAAGCAAAGGAGAAAGGTCTCAGGAGAGACGAACCCTGTAACACCCTGTCTTCAAACTTCTAGGCTCCAGAACTGTGAGAAAATAAATTGTTTAAGCCACGCAGGCTGTGCTGCTTGGTTATGGCGGCTGTAGAAAAGGAACACAAAGCATGTTAGCAAAAAAGACAGTAAGCATCGGGGAGAAGGGCTTTTAGGACAGAAAGCTTCTGAGGACGTTTAGGCAGTCCGTGTAGGGAAGGTTTCCACATGAACTGGGGAAAGGAGCTTCCGTGACCAGCGACAAAGCAGATGCAGCAGTGTGAGTGGGTGGTGTTCTGTCCATCGGTACTGAGTGGGCCCTGGGGACACGCCGGTGAATAAGGGGCTGACTTACCCTCATGGATCTCACCCCAGGCTGATGAGGGAGAAAGGTAAACAAATCACCTTCAGAAGGAGCAGGGCACAGTAAGGACAGAGGAGGAAGGGCATCCAGCGCAGCCAGGAGCGTAGCACCCGTGGCCAGGACGCTTCCAAGAGGAGCTGAGCACAGGAGGTCAGAACAGAACTTAGGTAGTGCTGTGGGGCAGGGTGAGGGGAGGGTGTAGGGACATGAAAAGAGGTTTATGGTGTTTCAGGAAAAGGAAATATCATGAGGGCAAGAGGTATGGAAAAAAACCAAATGTTGACTTTTTATGTGAGCCACAAATAATGTGAAGCTGTTAAATCCTACAGTGTGAGACAGAGGTGGTGAGAGATGGCACAGGAGAGCAGGCAGGAAGCCCAGGATCCTTCCATAACCATGCTTGAAGGGTTTGCTTGGCCAGCAGACGGGAGCAAGCAGCCTCAAGGAGGGAGGACTGAAACTCTTCAGGCTGCCGTTGGAAAGCCTGAAAGTCTGGACTAGCAAAGTAGAAGCAGAGCTACGCCGCGGAGAGACATGAGAAAGGGTTTGGAATTTAAACCATCAGAGCTTACACGTTGCTTGGAAGCGGAGGCCGGGCTAGCAAAGTTTACACGCGGGTTTGGAGGGAGTAAGAAGTAGAGATTGGGAGTGTACACTCTTGAGAGGATTCCAGGAAGAGTGAATGACATAGGAAGCAAAGGGTCAGGTGGGGCACAGGGAGGGTTAGGGTTTAAATCCGGGTATGCTTTAGGCACCAAAAGGTGTGAAAGCACTCACTCACCACTTCGGAGTTCTGATCTTAAACATATCAGTATGTGATGTAAATTTTATACTACATTTTGACCCTCACCTGTCTTCTTGTCTCTTGACTTGAACTTTCTTCTGCAGCCAAAATGTTCTGCGTCCTCCCACGCAAACACGTGGCTTGTTCATTCCCCAGGGTTCCCCACGCCCTTGCTGCCCCTTCTCGCGGGTGCTCCACCAGCTACTGGCTACGGAAACACAGGCAAGTTGCCTCACCTTCCAACTCTTCTCCTTCCTCACACAGGAAATGAGGCCAATGATATGCCCATCACACAAGTTCACGGCACAGACTCAACGAAAACAACAACGGCCACGGCAAAGACACACGGTTTCAGAGGGGCACAAGGAAAGAAATCCTAACCCAGCCCTGATGGTGGAGGTGGACGAGGTTTAGGGAAATCAAGAAATCTTCCCACAAGTAGTAAGCTCATTTCTACTTACTTCCACTCACAAACATCTCTTCCTTGGACTTATGGAAGGTTCTCCGCTCTTCTCCCCAAATCTGCTCTCCATACCATACCTGAGACTGAGAGGTCTTTTTAAGAATAAATGGAATTAAAAAAAAAAAGAAGAAGAAATGGATTTGCCATCCTCCTGCTCTACTGCCTCCCCCCTTAAACCAAACACTTCAAAGTTTTCCTACTGCTCTTAGATGCAAACTAAAATTTTATCTTGGCCTATAAGGTCCTTTCTGGCCAAGCCTCCTCCTACCTCTCCTGACTTATATTGCACCATTTTCCTCCTTCTGGAGTCTTGAATGTCAGCTTCTCTTCAGCCACAGGACCTTTGCTTATGTTCTTCTCTTCCCTGGAAAAAACGCTCCCCGCATCCCACTCAACCTCCTCACTTCGCTTTCCAGGTCACTCCAATTCTCCCCTAAGTGCACAGCTCAACTCCCATTTCCACTGGGCTGGATTTCCCTTCTTCTGTGTTCTCATCCCACACAGCATTTCTCCTTGGTAGCTCTCATCAAAGTTGTTACTGACTTGGGCACTTTCTGTACCTATATTTATATGACTTTTAATAAGAAAGCACGTATTTTTGGGTTAGGTAGTGTTTCTACCATAGCATCTTTGCAAATGTGTTCCCTACATTACTAATTGGAAATAAGTCAAATTTGCCATAAAAGATAAGAAAAAAAAAACTGGTTGACAGTTTGGTTTGATTTCTCCATGGATAGGGTACTCCTCTTTTTATATTATGTACACGTCTTAGCCCTGATAATGGTCTGTACAGTGGTGTCGAGTTTTGGACCACATTTCCCACAGGACTCAGGAATGCCTGTCACTGGACACGTGAGAGTATGCAGTATACCGAGAACAAACAGTGTTGACTTTCAACACAACACGAATCTCCATTGTAAACATGCATTCCAGTGTTGGAAACTGATACCTCGCTTCATGAATGAAGACATTTCAGTGAAAAAAGAAAAAGCAACATGCTAAAAATGAGACAAATTAATAAGCAAAAAACCCTACAGGTGTATAATACTATGAATGAAAGGCTTTGAAGGTAAGGGTTTAGATACAATTCACAAAATAACATAGTTATTTGAGCAATATTGCCATAAACTATATATATTTTAAATGTGTTCAAATATTTCATATTTTACAATAAAGTCTTTTAAGTTTTGTTACTCAATTTTCATGTTTCGTTATGTCCTTTTTAATGAATGTCCATCTCATTTTTCATGCTTTTATCTTTTACACCAAAATTATCTTATGGCTAATTAGTTATTCAGTGAGAATGTTTGTGATGAAAGTGCTTGTGGCAAACATGCTTATGGTAAGAATACTGGACAGGTATTATCTACCTCTACTTCCCATGACTAAGCATCCCCCAAGTCAGGGCTGTCTCTGTTCTTAACCATCACTGTGTCCCCAAACTCTAGCATAGCACCTGGCATGTCACAGGCACTCAGCAAGTATTTATTGAATAAATCAGCGAATAGGTAAATGAACACATGGATGAACTAAGACAATTCTTAAAAGACAAGTAGGACAAGAACAGGCAAAGAAAATTGGGTAGAATTTTCCAGGCAATAGAAAGAGACAGAGAGATAAGAGAGCAAATGTATTTAAATATTGGACATTGTCTGAAGGGTGATAGGCTCCTCTGGAGGCTGGAGAAGTAGGCAGGGTCAGACCATTAAGGACACTGATTATCCTGAAGATATGAAAAATCCAGCAACATGATTTTAGGCAAGGAGCACCTAGATTGGGTATAGGCTCTACAAAAACCACGTGGGCGCCACGGTGAGGAACATACTAGAGGTTGAGTCTGTCGACCCGGAGATCAGCTCGGATCCTGGGAGCTCTAACAGGCCGCTCGACATTTTAGGATATAGAGAAGAAGCCGGATTCGAAACAATCAGTCTATCACACTCATCGGAGCTCATTACTGAACAACATTAAAAGGTTTGTTTATTGTAATATGACTTGGCTCTTTGTGCTTAGTAAATGCCCTCACTCCATCAGTATATCCTGATACTGAACTAGAATTACATTTTTGTGTTCCTAAATAAGAGAAGAGGGTAGAGTGCGTCTTGAGTCTGGGCATCCATCTGAAGTCCAAAACCCTGTGCGCTGAGATGGGGGATGCGGAGTCTCCCCTTTACTCTCCAGCTAAGGGGTGCCTCGTTCTGCGGCAAAGGAAAAAATGTGCACATCGGATGTGAATAAGTCATCAAGATATCAGTAAATTGTAGCAGATACCCGTCCAAATGACACTTTGGTCACAATCCCCTTCACTCTAGTTCCACTATCGCACTCAGAGCCAGCTCCACGGGTGTGCGGCCTGTGCAACAGCACAGAGCTCAGTGCGTACGAGACCCGTGTACTTGACATCATGCTGTTATCGCCGCCTCAAAGTTCTTAATGGTCTTATCTTTAAACATTGTTTTGGGGGCGCCTGGGTGGCTCAGTGGGTTAGGGTCTGACTCTTGGGTTCAGCTCAGGTTTCTATCTTGCTGGCTCTGCGCTCAGCAGGGGCGGCTTGTGTTCCTCCCCTCCGCACCGTTCCCAGCTCCCACGCGCTAGCACACGCGCTCTCGCTCTCTCAAATAAATAAACAAATCTTAAAAGAAACAAACAAACATTGTTTTGTGAGTGAAATCCGATGGGAGGATGGAAAACACACTTGTGCAGAGGAGACACAGTCTGCGTGTCTGCTGCTCCTTGCCGTCCCGTTTCCACACAGCGTTAGCGATGTCCCAGGAGCATAAAATGCCACTGAAACCACAATGGGTGGGAATTCCCAGAGACTCAGTGCAAGCACAGCGCGTAAGTGTGTTATGTCCCCACCTGAGTAGCAGAGACGCTGGGAGCCCCGACAGACCACGCTTCCCACGTGCACCTGAACTTGCTTCGGACATAGCAAGAAGGCAGCAGTGTCCTAAGAACAAGCAAGGAGCCCAGTCATACATTTGCTCTCCTGCAAGCCAACCACTTAGGTGAAAATGATGGTAGAAAAAGGAAGGAAAAGATGGGGCAATCCATAGTTCTTTTTCCTTTTAGCCCTTTCTGGCTCCACCATAAATCAGAAGTAGAAAGTGTTGGTAGGATATGTGTCTATTAAGAAGTGGGATAAAAACACTTGAGTTCATTGTGCAGTGCGTCCTCTGTTCTGGCAAGAATAAAATACAAATGTTTAAACAAGCTACTAAGTGTCGTTTAATTTCAGTGAGTCTGCACGCAGGTCAAATGCTCCTATATTTACAGTTAGGGCTGACATTGCACAACTTAGATAGAAATGATAAAATTCATACTAATAATTTAATATTTCCTTACTTGAAATGACAACAAACAGCCAATAAAAAATACCACAACAAATTGAGAGAGAAACTGCAGAAGAAAAGGAAAACACTATATGTTTTAGTACATTTAATGACATTTGTTTTTCCTGCTTTTTTGAGCCAAGGGTCCTGCATTTCCGTTTTGCTGAGGGTGCTGCAGTTAACGAAGCCAGGAGCCCACCCGCGACTCTCAAGGTGGCCAGGGACAAAAGTAGCATTGCCATCGACTAGAGTACAGGCAAGATCATCACCGTGCCGTTGGCAAGCAGTTAAAAAATAGCTAACAAAATTCAACTGTAGTTAAAAAACTAATTTGTCTACATAAACTACCAGAGTGTGCATGGCTTGTTGGTGAAACCTATACTCTTAGGCAAAACTATCTTAATACGAGGCTAGAAAACTATGATAAACTGTACTTGAGACACATTCCAGCAGTTTTTCTGAACCAGCAGCTCAGGTAAAATACAAGCAACAGAGATAGTCAAATTGGATTCTAAAATCACTAAAATTGATCTGTCTGGAGTGTATGAACCTCATCTGCTGCAGGCACTTCTCAATACGCTTTAACTATAGGCTCAAACTAAGCTTTGGGTTATGAAACCACGTAGACAAAATTTCGGTTTTGAAAGATTAAATCAATTATACAAATTTTATATGATGCTAAAATAATAAAACATGAAAATATTCGTTCATCCTTTATACTCAAACACAACTTCTAAGGAAAAGGAAAAGCCTTTGTTCTCACACTTCCAAGCCTTTCTCTGCTCCCCAAGCAGATGTATTTTGAGTGTACTCGGACCCTTCTTAGAGTGACTCTTGGATTCACTTTTCAGATACGGACTTAGTAAAGTAAAAGACATCTTAATCAACCTTCCTTCCTTGAAGCCAAAACACTGTTCATAGTTACTCTAGTATTTTAAGAAATATGTACAGCAGCAACATTTCCGAACAATATGCACTTAACTAGTCATCCTAAAACTTGCTTGTGCTACTAGAAATTAAATGAGGTCAGCTCGCAGTTCACAAATGGAGCCATAACCCATGTGCGACTCCCCCAGAACGCAGATGACAGTGCAGTTTCAAGGGCAGAGGTCAAGGACGCCCCGCCCACTGATTATCTGCGCTGGAAATTTCTTCTACACAGAAAAGACATTCACTCTGTATTTAATAATTGACAAAAGGCTTCATGGGTAAAATTCCCTGGAAAAGGTGGTGTGTTGGTTTTCATTCACAGTAAGAGGGGAAATGACGGAGGGAGAATGAGGTCACGTTTTGATATGAAATAGAGCAAAGAGAACCAGTAACTGCATTTGTGAGGGCAGGGACAGGAGAGGACCCAATGCTGCATGGGACCCATCACTGGATTTTGGGTTCCCTGATGGCATTTCTATGCTACAGTAATTTATAAGCCAAAAGCAGGCCTCCCATAGGGCAAGAAAAAAATTCCTAAAAATATTGTCCACATTGCAGATTCTATACCATGTAATTTACATCGTTTCAGGTATTTACATATGACTATGGCTACCATTTTCAGGGAACAGAAGTGGTGTTTGATGGATGCCGTTATTGACCCACCAGTAGATAAGCTTCTCCAGATAACAGGAAAGCCCTCCTTGCTGGACTTCAGAACAAGACCAAAGGTGACTCTCAGTTTCACATGTTCAGGGATGCATCTGATGTGGGGTTTATGGCACAGCATTGTACGTTCATTTTATACTTCAATTGTTAAATCAGCTGTTTGGTTTTCTTTATTATATATGATACATTATCCAAACTGCATTCAGATTTTAGAACACAGAATTTAGTGTCAGAAGAGCTGAGTTTGAGACCATTTGAGTTCACAGGTGTTCAGAATAAGAAATGTCTTTTCAGATGAAGGGCTAGTATCCAAAATCTATAAAGAACTTATCAAACTCAACACCCAAAGAACAAATAACCCAGTCAAGAAATGGGCGGAAAACATGAACAGACATTTCTGCAAAGAAGACATCCAGATGGCCAACAGACACATGGAAAAGTGCTCCACATCACTCGGCATCAGGGAAATACAAATCAAAACCACAATGAGATATCACCTCACTCCAGTGAGAACGGCTAAAATTAACAAGTCAGGAAACAATAGATGCTGGTGAGGATGCGGAGAAAGGGGAACCCTCCTACACTGTTGGTAGGAATGCAAGCTGGTGCAGCCACTCTGGAAAACAGCATGGAGGTTCCTCAAAAACTTGAAACTAGAACTACCCTATGACCCAGCAATTGCACTACTGGGTATTTACCCTAAAGATACAAACGTAGTGATTTGAAGGGGCACATGCACCCGAATGTTTATAGCAGCAATGTCTACAATAGCCAAACTATGGAAAGAACCTAAATGTCCCTTGATAGATGAACAGATAAAGAAGATGAGGGATATATATATATATATATACAATGGAATACTACTCGGCTATCAAAAAAACCCTATATCTTGCCATTTGCAATGACATGGATGGAACTAGAGGGTTTTATGCTAAATAAATTAAGTCAATCAGAGAAAGACAATTGTCATATGATCTCACTCATATGTAGAATTTAAGAAACCAAACAGAGGATCATGGGGAATAGAGGGAAAAATAAAACAAGTCAAAATCAGAGAGAGACACAAAACACAAGAGACTCTTAATCATAGGAAACAAACTGAGGGTCGCCATAGGTGAGGTGGGGTGGAAGGGTGGGGTGACTGGATGATGGACATTAAGGAGGGCAGGTGATAAAATGAGCACTGGGTATCACACAAGACTGACGCATCATTGAACTCCACTTCTGACACTAATAATACATTATACACTGATTTTAAAAATTTAAAAAAAAAGAGGACCCAAGTTTGAGACTTTTTTTTCTTCTTGATTCCTCAAAAAGAAAGTAAAGACACTTTTTACCTGCCTTAACCACTTTATAGTTTTGTAATGAGTGGTCACTCTGGTCAGACACAATGATAGTGGCGTTTTGATATTGTCTTTATTTCTCAAGAGAGAAAATGTATGAGCATGACTTACAAACTAGAAGGTATAATACCACACTAATGTTTGTTTCTTTCAAAAAAAAACAAGAAAAATAGAATTTACAGTGTTCATTAGTAGATTGGTAGAGAGGATGCATGCCAATGACATTTTTACCTGAAATTTGATTATGAAAGGTGAAAATAAAAAAAGTAATTATGTTTTAGGACATGGAGTCCCTTCTGCCCCCTTGTTTCTTAGTGGGTCTGACTTTCCTGTCATGTCAAGAGGATACTTTTCTCTCCTTCCTTTGGGACAAATGTCTCCTGATCAGCGACCTGGAGGCGGGTTAAGGCTCCACCCAGGTGGAAACTCCTCCCTGTCACTGCTGTGAAGGAAGCCACTACCCTGATTTCTGACAACAGCATAGGTTCCCTCCTTCTCCGCTGTTCTTGAACTTTATACAAATGAAATTACGGAAAATGTATTCCTTTGGATCTGCTTCCTTTTCTTTAACATTATGTTTCTGAGATTCATCATGCCACTGTAGACACTCATAACGGATCTACTTTCACTGCCGTGTCGCATTCCAACCTATGAATATTTAACAGTTTATCCATGTCACTGCTGGTGGCTATTGTGCTGCTTCCAATTTGGGCTATTATCCATAAAGATGCTACAAACATCCTCACTTCATGCCCTCTGGTGCATTTATACATATATTTTCTATGCGGTATTTAGCTGGGAGTAGAATGACTAGATCATTCTACTAGATCATAAGGTTGGCATATACTCCGATGTACTAGAGTATACCGAAGTTTCCCAGAGTGGTTGTACCAACAGGCAGTCCACCAAATTTACGTCTCCTCCGGCAGTACGTTAAGACATTTGTTTTTCTGCTTGTTTTAGCCAGAGCTGGTTTCTAGTGCTTGCGACTAACACATGGAGAGGAATATCACAGTTTAGAACAGCAAGGAGAAAGGCCCTGAGGCCATTATATAACTACCTTATATTGACTAATTACTAAGTTGATATTGTTCCTAAGCATTCACACACACACACACACACACACACACACATCTAGATAGATAGACAGACATAATCTCAGTTAATTTTTCTTACTGGAATCCGTATGCTAGGAACTATGTTAATTTAAACCCTATGAAGTACGTATTAATATTTATTCAGATCAAGAAACCAACATTTACTACACTGAGAGAAGTCGGCTAAGATAATCTCTCTATAGTGACAAAGCAGGATTTGAACACAAGGTAGTCTGGCTCCAAAAGCTACGCTGTTCACCGATATGCCACGCGAAAAAGTCCAAGAGAAGAGTTGATTACTTTATGAAGAGTATTTAGAACAGACTCTGTTAACTCTAAAGAACATGAAACAGCACCAACCACCTCCAGGGATTTTTGTTGTTGTTGTTTTAAAGATTTTATTTATTTATTTGACAGACAGAGATCAAAAGCAGGCAGAGAGGCAGGCAGAGAGAGAGGAGGAAGCAGGCACCCTGCAGAACAGAGAGCCCAATGCGGGGCTTGATCCCAGGACCCCGGGATCATGACCTGAGCCGAAGGCAGAGGCTTTAACCCCCTGAGCCACCCAGGTGCCCCTCCCAGGGTTTTCTATTTCCCCAGTACCTGTGTAGAGCATCCTAGGCAAGACGGTGGCTGTGTCATGGAGAGGATGGAGCCCTCCACAGACTGCAGGGCACGACAAAGTGTTTCCAGTATTTCTCAGTCACTAGCAGCTACTGACACTGCATTCCAACTCTGACAAACAGAGAGTCTTTGGTAATAAAAAAAAAACTGATCTCACACAATTTTTTGCACCCTAAAACTTTACAGGTCAGAACACTGCTGGGGCACAAGGAGTTATATGTTTCTTTACCTTGTAGCTTCAAGTCTTTCTCTAAAACTGGCCAGTTTTTCAGGATGAGTACAGAGTAGAGAAGGAATATACTTCTGTTTCCTGTTATATTTCATTTCATTGTATCTTTACAATAAACTTATCAAAATATGAACTGATTTAACCTGCAAGGATTGTAGAGCTTATAAGACCGATGTGTTTGGGTTGGTTGGTTGGCCTTCCTGCTGCCGTCGTGTTGGTGTTGGATTGGCCTGAAGCGTTACTGATGCATGGCCTGACAAAGGCTTCAAGGACATTTTGTCAGATTAAAGAGTAATCCTTCCCTCGGTGGAATTTCCCTCGATTCTACTTTCAAATTTCGATTATTTTAAAACATTAACAGAACATTAACATTAACAGAAAAATTTTGGCACATACTAGGGGCATTTCTTCATTTCATGCAGCTGCAGTTAGAAAGTCAAGTCACATCAAAAAGGCAACATTGGAATCCGCTTAGAAATCAGTAGTAACCATCCACCCCAAGAAAATGCTTCCATTAGCCCAACAGAGAAGGGTAGAGTCAGGCAATAAGAAGAGGTGAAATATTTTCTCTTGGCTGCTTATTTAATTACATTGTTTCCGGAACCAATTCTATTTTGAACACTTCTCTCTAAAAACTACGATTGAGCAGTTACAGTATCATCTGCTGCTTGCTGCTTATAAATGACAAGTGATTGCTAGATGCAAATTGTGTAATTAATCAGCCTTGAAGAAAAGTGAAAACTGTGTCCTCCATCCAAATGCAAAGCTAGATTCTGGTGTTCGTCTGGTCTATTTTTGCAGCATGGGCTGATGTGAGCACAAGTGTACCAGCTGCTACTCCCACTGTGGCCACGTCAGCTTTCAGGATGCCAACAGCCGACTCCGCCGCACATTTCGTTCCACCAGGTGGGCCTGAATATCTTCATGTACTTCATCTTCAGGCACGTTCAAGGGCAGGGAGACGCCTTCCCATAGTCAGGGAAAGGCAGCCTCTTCCAGGGACGAGCAGACACAGCAGATGCTAAGCCCAACTGTACAGGACACGTAAACCCCCGTGACAGTGTGCAAGGAACAATCTCTTTCCAATCCTCAACCCTTTGAACAGGCAGTGTATTTGTTCTGAGTGTCTCCACCATTTTTTTTCATTTTAATTTTATTTTTTCAGTGTTCCAAGATTCATTGTTTATGCACCACACCCAGTGCTCCATGCAATCCGTGCCCTCCTTGATACCCACCACCAGGCTCACCCCACCCCCACCCCCTCCCCTCCAAAACCCTCAGTTTGTTTCTCAGAGTCCACAGTCTCTCATGGTTCACCTCCCCCTCCAATTTCCCCCAACTCACTTCTCTTCATCTCCCCATGTCCTCCGTGTTATTCCTTATGCTCCAAAAGTAAGTGAAACCATATGATAATTGACTCTCTCTGCTTGACTTATTTCACTCAGCATAATCTCTTCCAGTCCCGTCCATGTTGCTACAAAAGTTGGGTATTCATCCTTTCTGATGGAGCCATAATACTCCATAGTGTATATGGACCACATCTTCCTTATCCATTCGTCTGTTGAAGAGCATCTTTCTGAGTGTCTCCACCATTTAACTTAATAATCATAAAAAAGAGATGATGCTGAACATGAAAATATACTTGACAGTTAAAGACAGATTGGGACCGAGGTAAGCTCTTGGTGGAGAGCAATCCACTGAGGCTCAGAATTAAAAAAAAAAAAATCCATCTACATCTGTATCTTTGGGGTAAATACACAGTAGTGCAATGGCAGGGTCATAGGGAAGCTCTATTTTTAATTTCTTGAGGAATCTCCACACTGTTCTCCAAAGAGGCTGCACCAACTTGCATTCCCACCAACAGTGTAAGAGGGTTCCCCTTTCTCCACATCCCCTCCAACACATGTTGTTTCCTGTCTTGCTAATTTTGGCCATTCTAACTGGTGTAAGGTAGTATCTCAATGTGGTTTTAATTTGAATCTCCCTGATGGCTAGTGATGATGAACACTATGGACTCTGAAAAACAGTCTGAAGGGTTTGAAGAGGTGGGGGGGTGGGAGGTTGGGGGAACCTGGTGGTGGGTATTAGAGAGGGCACGGACTGCATGGAGCACTGGGTGTGGTACAAAAAACAATGAATACTGTTATGCTGAAAATAAATTAAAAAAAATGATCAATAAAAAAAAATATATATATATATATATATATATATATTAAGAAACTAAAAAAAAAAAAAATCCATCTAAGAACTCAGATGGCGAGAACCGCCACTGCTTGTTCGGAACTTGGTATTTAGGTGCACCCTTGACAACCTGGTGTTAGTTTCTCTGAATCACCCTCCCTCTAGTTCCTTATTCCCCTTATTTTAAAGGATTTTCATTACTTAAAGTCTAACAGAAAGTTAAAAATACAGATAAAACATAGCAACACAGCCCCCATATTCTTCCTAGCATTCTCTTTTTAACTTCAGGATTTACCCTCTAATATTAATGTATGTAAACAAATAGTAAGAGAAACAAACAAACAAAATAACAGCAACAACAACAAAAATTTGATGCAGCTTAATTCATCATCACATTTCGTGGACATCTGGACTCAACTTGAGAAGCCATAGTAAGAATTAAGAACTTTTAGTAACTGACTACCAAATAAATGACAGTGTAACAGAAAACACAACAGAATTCAGAGTAAGGAAGAGTTGTTTTATCAATTTTTAGCCAGGAGGCTCCCCCTCAATTTGAACTCTGGTCTCTATGAAATCTGTTTGTTTTGGCTGAAATTTGGAATCTAGCTAAGGTCAGTATTAATCTTAACTTTAAGAGTCTGGCTTAATATTAAAACTTGTAATAGCTTGAGAGGATTCACTTGTTTGTATTTATGAAAATTATGTGGCAGATGCAGATGTTTGCTTTCTTTACGTAATTTTTATTTTTTATTTTATTTTATTTTTTTGATTAACATGTAATGTGTTATTTGTTTCACGGGTACAGGTCTGTGAATCATCAGTCTTACACAATTCACAATACTCACCATAGCACATGGTCTCTCCAGTGTCCATCACCCAGCCACCCTCTCCCTCCCCCACCCCCCAGCAACCCTCAGTTTGTTTCATGAGATTAAGAGTCTCTTATGGTTTGTTCCTTTCTGTAATTTTTAATGTAAGTCTGATGCATGTGTCCTGACTTGGAGGGTCTGGGAATCTCATACACTCTGAGAATGACTTTGTTGAAAATAGGCTATACTCAAAGCATCTGTAAACTACAGCCATGCCCATTTGCTTCCATCTCCTGAAATGTGTGTGTACAAGTAAAAATGAAAATGATTAGAAGTAAGCACTAGTAATCCAGACAGTGTGGTATTGGCAAAAGAATAGGAAAAAATAAATCGATGGAACAGAATAGAGAGCCAGAAATAGACCCATAAACATAGTCAACTAATCTTTGACAAAAGAGCAAGGGTTACCCAGTGGAGCAAAGACAGTCTTTTCAACAAATTGTACTGGAACCAGTGGACTTCCCTATACAGAAACATGAATCTAGCCAGACATCACACCCTTCACAAAAATTAACTCAGGATGGATCATGGACCTAAATGTAAGAATGCAAAACACTGAGTTTCCTAGAAGATAACATAAGAGGGAACCTGCATGATCTTTGGTGTGATGACTTTCTAGATATGACACTGAAGGCACAATCCATGAAGGAAATAATTGATAAGTTGGACTTCATTACAGTTAAAAGCTCCTGTTCTGTGGAAGACAATGTCAAGAGAATGAGAAGACAAGCCACAGACTGGCAGAATATATTTACAAAAAACATCTGATACAGGATTGTTTTCCAAAATATACAAAGAAATCTTAAAACTCAACAATAAGAAAACAAATGGCCAGTTTAAAAAAAAATGGGCCAAACACCTTAACAGACACCTCATGAAAGAGGATACACAGATAGCAGGCAAGCGTATGAAAATATATTCCACATTAAATGTCATCAGGGAAATGCAATTGAAACAACGAGATACCACCACACACATGTCAGATGCCCCAGGTCCAGAGCCCTGATTAACCAAATGCTGGCAAAGATGTGAAGCAACAGGAACTTCCATTCATTACTTGTGGGGATGGAAAGTGGTACATCTCTTTTGGAATATAGTTTGGCAACTTCTTACAAAACATACTCTTACCATACAATCCAGCAATCCACTCTTTGGTATTTATCCAAAGGATCTGAAAACTTATGTCCGCAGAAAAATCCCACACACAGATGTTTATAGCAACTTTAATCAAAATTGCCAAGATCTGAAGCAACCAAGATACCCTTCTGTAGGCGAACAGATAGATAAACTCGTACATCTGGACACTGGGATATCATTCGGTGCTAAAAATAATTAAACTCTAAGCCCATGAAAAGACATTGATGAAACTTAAATGCATATTACTCAGTGAAAGAAGCCGATCTGAAAAGGCCATATACTGTACGATCCCCACTGTACGATGACATTCTGGAAAAGGCAAAATAATGGAGATAGTGGAAAGATCAGTGGTTGCCAGGTGTTGGAGGACGAGGATGAAGAGACATGGCGTGGAAAATTTTTAGGGCAGTGGAACTACTCTGTACGATTCTCTGTGATGACGGATACATGTTATCACGTTCTTCTGTACTCGTCCAAACCCACGGAAGGATCAACACCAATGGTGAACCTTAAGGTAAACCGTGGACTTTGGGTGATTATCACGAGTCAATCTAAGTTCATCAGTGCTACCAAATGTACCATTCTGGAGGTGGATGTAAATAACCAGGGAGGATGTGCCCATGTGAGGGCAGAGCATTTATGGGAAATCTCTGCAACTTACTCTAAATTTTGCTGTGAACCTAAAATTGCTCTAGAAAAAATAAAGTCTTTTTTTTTAAGATTTTATTTATTTATTTGGCACAGAGATCACAAGTAGGCAGAGAGGCAGGCGGGGCGGGGGAGGGGGAAAGCAGGGAGCCTGCCTGGTTCTGAGTGGAGAGCCCCATGCAGGGCTCCATCCCAGGACTCTGAGATCATGACCTGAGCCAAAGGCAGAGGCTTAATGATTGAGCCACCCAGGCGCCCCGTAGACTACTTCTTTTACTTACATGAGCCACTTTGGCAACAAGTCAATCCAGAAATTAAAATGAAAAGGACGTAAGAGGAAGAGGACATTGCTCGCTGCCTGGTCCTACAACTGCTTTCTGCAAACATCTCCCACTGGGAGCAGAGCGAATTCATGAAAACTGGGCTTGTTGAGACTACTCACAACTCTTCCTGCCAACCTTGAGTGTTTGAGGTCAATGACTGAGCTGGTGTGATGGAATTTCCTTCATAATAAGATAAAAAACCAGAATGTGTTGTCTTTAGAAGATAGTAAGCACTTGCTTTTCCTGTTTAACGGGGCCTCCGAGGTCAGGTGCAAATAGACATCTCTATTCAGAAAGACGGATTCTGCTGTGGCAACTTCACACTAATAGGAGGTAAAAACAACTTCCCTCTCCGGGGGGGAAGGGGATGAGTACGGAGAGTGGTGGTTCAGACACAGCTTTTCAAGACAGGTCGGAGTCTTGATGGAATCACCCGAATGGGTCAGTGACCATTTCTTGACATCCTTGTGGGATTTTTTTCCCTTTATTACTGAGAAAAAAAAATTTTGCTGCAAGTGTTGCTCATACATATGGAATAATACTCCTATAATTATCACTATTCACTCCTAGCCCTGTATTCCAAACCTTGTTAAACTAAACAACTTAACCCCAAAAGGCAATTCTGTGCTTTCCAGGAGCTCTTCATGCTAAATGGAAGTGGTATTTCCACATAATTGGTCACTGGCTATGGCGGTGTTGACTGTGCTCACTACACCTAGTTCTCCTTTCCTTCCTAGGATCCATGAGGTCATGTTGGAACAAGAGCTGGTCTTAGTGGAGGAAGGAGCGAGCTCTAAGCACACGTGGGGAGAGTTATAAATTATCCTTGTTCTCTCGCATCAGCGAGCTCTGCAATACCACGTTGACGCAACAGCATCAGAAGATGACGGAGACTTTATCAGTGTGGATTCCTGAGTGACTGTGTGGAGCGGAACCTCCTGCTACCGAGCACCGCACATGTCGTGTGGGGTTAAACCAGTGAAATTTAGAGGTCCATTTGTTACCACACTATAATGTAGCTGATACTGACTATTACATTGATTAACATGTTGAAGACATATTTATGCCAAATAAGAGGAAAATACTCAAATGTAGAAATGTATATACGCCTCATCAAAGGTTCCAGGGAACACCCAGATTGTTTCTGACTTACAAATATGATTTTTCTTTTTTCCTGTGCAAGTAACCTAGATCAATGATGAAATCCATTAATCTAGTCAATAATTTATTTTTGAGCAAGACACTTTCTAGATGCTGCAAATAGAACATTGAGCAAAACACAGAATGTCTCTGCTCTCACAGAGTTTAGATTCCATGGATCTTAGATTCCAGCAATTAAATAAAAAATAAAGGGGTGAAATAGGTAGTATTTCAGAAAGTTAAAAATGCCAAAATTAGCAAGACAGGAAACAACAGGTGTTGGCAAGGTTGTGGAGAAAAGGGAAAAATCTTACACCGTTGGTGGGAATGCAAGCGGGTGTAGCCACTCTGGAGAACAGTGTGGAGGTTCCTCGAGGCCTTAAAAACAGAGCTATCTTATGGCCCAGCAATTGCACTACTAGGTATTTACCCCAAAGATACAAATGTAGTGAAAAGAAGGGGCACATGAACCCCAATGTTCATAGCAGTAATGGCCACGTTCGCCGAACTGTGGAAGGGAACAAGATGCCCTTCAATGGACGAATGGATAAAGATGTGATCCATATATACAATGGAATATTATGCAGCCGTCAGAAAGGATGAATACCCACCATTTACATCGACATGGATGGAACTGGAGGGGATTATGCTGAGTGAAATAAGTCAACCAGAGAAAGACAATCATCATCTCGCGTCACTCATTTGTGGAGCGTTAGCAATAGCACAGAGGACCACAGGGGAAGGGAGGGAAATCTGAAGGGGGAGAAATCAGAGAGGGAGACAGACCATGAGAGACTCTGGACTCTGGGAAACAAACTGAGGGTTTCAGAGGGGAGGGGGAAGGGATGGGGTGACTGGGTGATGGGTACGAAGAAGGACACGTGTTGGGATGAGCACTGGGTGTTCTACGCATCTAATGAACCATTGAACACTATAAAAAAAACTTACGATGTACTATATGCTGGCTAACTGAACATAATAAAAATTTTTTTTAAAATTTTTTATTTCTTTTCAGCGTAACAGTATTCATTGTTTTTGCACCACACCCAGTGCTCCATGTAATCCATGCCCTCCCTAATACCCACCACCTGGATCCCCCAACCTCCCACCCCCCGCCCCTTCAAAACCCTCAGATTGTTTTTCAGAGTCCATAGTCTCTCATGGTTCATCTCCCCTTCCAATTTCCCTCAACTCCCTTCTCCTCTCCATCTCCCCTTGTCCTCCATGTT